>JARYGA010045689.1:0-40745 GCA_030545235.1 Helianthus tuberosus | reverse complement strand
AACCCAAAAATGAAACAAATTTTTGTCCGAAAACATGATCAAGATTAGTTTCATTTATTGAATTATTAGAAAAATCAGATTTTGAAGCTGGTTCATCCCCAAGTACTTCTTCACCCGTTACTTCAGTTACTTCATCTGCACGGGAAGACGAAGCATTAGTATCAATTAAACCTTTAGAAACAAACATGATCAGATGAGTTGCTCGATTTTCAACTGGTTTACTGTTGATCAATGACTTACCAGTTTTTGGACCGTAAGTCATCGTATCCTCATTCACCAATTCTCCATAGAGAAAGGCAAGTAGGTGTAGTTATGATTGTATGGAGGAGGAACTTTATTATAACCCAAACACACCCTTTCTTTTTCTTATACTCTAGTTGGAGGTCACACAGATCTTTGACCAATTTACTGGAAGATTAGTACTTCTTAATATTGATTTCATTAATTTAATATTTTTGTTTAATCTCTTCCAGTTCCTTGGTCAAAACACATACGGTTTCCTTAACCTCCGAGTAATGGCAAGTCTTTACAGTCAGATCTTCTTTAAGTTGAATAATGTATTTTCGTTGAGGTTCGATTTTCTCTTTAAAAAGCCTTTCGTTCTTTGTTAAATAAGAATTATGCCTTTTATATCTTGAAGATCTTAGGTCAGATAAGAGTTGTCTAAATGATAAGCTGCTACCCTAGCTCTACAATCAGGAGTACATAAGTAGGAATTTATCTCCTTTTTACATTGCAGACAAAGTGTGAAGAGTTTGAAGATTGCTATGCAAATGTTGAACCAGAGTTTACTCAAATGCTAACGATTTTGAAGATTTGGTGATTGGATGCATCAGCTTAGGGGGATTCTATTGCTGATAGAAGCTACTGAAGCTGAAGCTATCCAAAGACCAAAGACGCTGAAAAGATTACATGAAGAATGCAAGATGACTAAAGACAAAGTTGTTTTAAGAAGCTATTGTCAAGGGGGAGTTTGTTGGTGCATATTTGTGACAACAACTTTTAGATTTGGTCTTTGGATATCTTGTATTTAGTAAAATGATAAATGGTTAGCGGGTTTAGCTTTGTATTAGTTAAATAGAAGTGATTGGGCCAAACCAAACCTACATAAGGGGAATGGTGTGGTAGGTGAATTGGTCCTAGCCCACGTGGTCTAAACCCTAGCCCATGTTGCAAGCTTGTACTATATAAGCAAAGCTTTGCATTATGGTTTAAGTTAATCACCTTAATCACTTTTAGAGAGGGAATTTGTGAGACAGATTGGCTTAGACGAATTGTGCGAGATCTTGATTGATTGTAATCATTTGATAGATAATCAATAAAGATCTATTGGTGGTGATATCTGCTTCTACTCGTTTTCTGTAACAAATCTGATCTAGAGGATTCCGCACTCTAGGTTGGA
Organism: Helianthus tuberosus; assembly: GCA_030545235.1. Taxonomy (NCBI): domain Eukaryota; kingdom Viridiplantae; phylum Streptophyta; class Magnoliopsida; order Asterales; family Asteraceae; genus Helianthus; species Helianthus tuberosus. The sequence continues at coordinate 39,343 of JARYGA010045689.1, read as the reverse complement.
TAGACGATTCTGTGAAAGATCCAAGGATTAAGGGACCTACACTTTTAGTAATAGTTATGGATGGTAAAATTTAACATTATGAAAATGCCTACCTATGTTCTATGAAAGCCATATTTTTGAGAGAAAAAAAACAAGTGACGATTTCCAATATTAGAATGTTTACACTAAGGTTTCAAAAGAACCTAATTGACTGTCATAAAATATATAATGTTCTTACTTCTTAGTAGATAGAAAACATACTATGTATATAAGAAATAACTCTCCTAGCTGGGAAACCTATTCTTATAAATTGTTGCACCTAACTAGCTTGAAACCTGTTTTCAAGAAGACTTGATCATTACACCTCGTGAAGAGCATGTTTTTAGATCTTCCTATCTTATTCTTTGTCATTATAGGTTAAGTGGTGATGGGAAAATCTATACAATGAAAACCTAAGAAGAGTTTGGATGAAAAGGGTTGGAATTTGCTCCAAAATAACAGTTCTCAATCTTTTTTGTATCTCATTTATTGAGGATGACTGTTTTGGAACATTATTATAATGGTATAAAAGATTTGGCTATGAATTACTTGATTGTATCACACTATGAATATGGCTATATAAAGCTCGTTACAAGAGAAAGGAAAGTGTTGAAATTATATCTTATAATTATAGTTATATAATTCATACTGCAACATGTCACAACGTGTTACAAGTGACTTGGACTTGGTTATTACAAGTTGTTATATTGTTATAAATTGTTATTATGTGCCAAGGGTGTTAAGTGTGCATAATATTAGCTGTGAGGGGTTGAATGGAAAGTTGTGAAGAGATCAAGGACTAGATGGAACTTAGCAAGGACTGAAGTTTAAATATTACTTCTGGTGGTATAAAAGGAGAAGTGTTGGTTAGATCAAAGTGTGAGAGATATTTTCTAGGGTTTTCTTCTCGTTCTCTGTTTGTTCTCGTTCATTTGTTGTGATCATTGTTGATCAGAGATCTTGTGATCTTAGTTCTTGTATTGTTGTATTGTTGTTAATCATTCAACAGATTATGCTAATCTGTTGAAGTTGATCTTTATATCATACAAATCTCATTAATGTGAGATCTAGATTTTGGCTGGGTGTTTTCTGGGTTGGTTAACTAAATAAAGTTTCGCTCACCGTTTTGTTGCTACATCCGTTGTCTCTGTGTTGGTTTACATTTTTTCTACAGAAAGAACTAATTCTATGAAGATATTACAAGAAGACTACAACAACTTTAATCCAATTAAATTTCAATGATGGTTTGACCTTCCTTTTGTATATCCTTGATACACACTTACAAGATTGAGAATACGTCGGAGGCTCCAATCTTGGATCGAAGAAGTTGGAACAAGCCACTTCCCAAAGGCTTTGTGATGATAACGGTTAGATGATCGGCAAAATGAAAATGGCGAACTTTAAAAGGCTCGTTTGCCGCTTTTTCCCGAACAAATTGATAATCCAAGGCGACATGCTTCATGCGGGAATGATAAACAGGGTTCACACACAAGTAGAACCTGCATTGTCAAAGATGATAGTAGGTGGTTTTGATATCAAAATACCAAGTTCAATAAGAAGGTTTGTAACCCAAGAGAGTTCAGTGGCAACATTTGCAAGTGTCTTGTATTCAGCTTCTATGGAGGAGTGCAAGACAGACTTCTGCCTGACTGAACACTAGAGCAGTATATTGGACCCGAGGTAGGTTATATAAGCGATTGTGGAGCGTCCACTGACGAGGTATGACCCGGAACGGCTAAAACGACCCGATCATCACCTATTATTTTATTATAAATATTTAATTATACATTTATTCTAGAATGTTCTATTCTATATGGATAAACCACGTAACTAAATCCCCAACCTTTTGGGAAGATCATGCAAATCCCTAACTTATCAGAGCCCATTCTAAGTTAGGGGAAACCCTAATGGTAAACTATAAATAGAGGTAAACATCAAAGGTACGAATCATCTTGCTCTCATTTACTCTCTCTCTCTCTACATTCATACTTTCTTTCTCCCGAACCGAGACTTATTCTCACGCCGGAGGGTGGTTACAGGAATAACCCCATTCCTGTAACGAGTCCTAACGGTGTTTGGTTTTTGCAGTTAGCTGTTCGGGTCGCCAAAGAGTTGAAGTCCTAGCCGGAGCTTACGCATAAGGTCAGTGTTTCTTCCTTGGCGCCATCCGTGGGACCTTTCGGTAACAACAACGAGATTAAACCCAATGGCAAGCGATCAGAACTCGGCAATAACACGATGTCAGACAATGATAACCAGCAACCCATCGATGGAAACGAGTCCTGTTACCACCATGCCGGCTTCACCTGTTGTGACCAGGTCTCTCAATCTAGAATTTGAAGCAGAAGCACCACTACCAGTGTTAGCAGGCACCTCTGCTGTTTTTTTCTGGGACGACAGTAGCAGACCCTTTTTCACGCACCTCCTTGCAGTTGCGGTCAGTGGTACCAACCATAATAGACACTAATGTCTCCACCCCAACATCAACAATGAGTGCACAGACCTTACGTCACAGCACTATGCCTGTTATCACATCTACAGGCCCAAGTTTCACTACACCGCAGATAAGCATGGCTCAACACCCTCAGCCCTCGGCAACATACGCCATGCCACCTCTGCACTCGGCAGCACTAACAGCGGCGTTGTCCACTCCACCACACTAGCCAGTCATCATGCCTGCGGGGATCATGAATGCCCCGGTTACGCCAGGGAATCAAGCTTACTTCCCAGGTTATTACTATGCACCCCCATACGGGTATTTACCCCCGTATAATACCCAAACATATACTCCACAGATGGCGGCACAAAGCTATGCTCAGCAGTCTCCATACGCGGCCTATATGCCACCCTAGTGGACTTTCCTAACATCATAACCGGCTTACAGTCAACCCCCGCCTACGACGGAACCTGTTTATGACAGAGGAAATGCATCAAGGCCTCGTTTCTCTCCAAACGGGGGTCCTAGCTCCACAGTAAACATTACCTCAGCCCAACCCCCTATCGCTCAGGGAACTAGCCAGGGCGGAGCAACCCCTACAGTACAACCCATTAACGTTGAAGATGATGATCTCACCAGACCTTACAAACCAGTGGACGCTACTTTCAAGTCCAAGTTCACCAGAAGAATAGCTGAAGCTCCAATCAAGGAAAAACCCAAGATGCCTCAAACTGTGGGCAAGTATGATGGTCTAGGTGACCCTGGTGACTATCTCAACATGTTCAAAAGCGCCGGGGAAGTAGCCTGTTGGCCCATGCCCCTTTGGTGCAAAATGTTTGTCCAAACGCTGGTAGGAGCAGCACGGGTCTGGTGGGATAGTCTACCCATCGGAGAAATCGATAGCTTTGAAGACTTAGAGGCCAAATTCACGTTGCAATTCAGTCAACAGAGAAGGCACACAAAGGATCGAAATGAACTACTTCACATTCATCGGAGAGACAATGAAACAGTGGAGAGTTTTATTATCAGGTTTAATAAAGAGAGCCTGGCGATCCCAGGTGTCACAAACTATCTGGCCTGTGGCGCTTTCCTACAAGGAGTAAACGATGATGAGTTATTAAGGACACTCTATGGAAGGGATGGCGTGCCCTCCACCATAGAAGAAATCCTAAGGATAGCCAAGGTGTATGTCACACAAGAAAAAACTGTGGCAACCAGTCATGCGGCTAACAGGAAAAAGGAAGCCCAGAAAAATCAAGACGATAGAGAGCAGCGGAGCTCTAAGGGCAAGGGTAGAGGAGACAGGTACCAAAGGAGTAACAGATCAGACTCGCGGTATGATAGATCCCGGAGTTCACATTCTGAAATGAATCCTCCTCTAAGTCGCGTTTTGGTTATCCTAATTTAAGTAAAACACCGGCAGAAATCCTGGCCTCCGAAAACCTCAAGTTTAATCCTCCCAAGCCGTTGAAGGACGCTCCCAACAAAGACACCAATAAATACTGTGAATATCACAAGGGGAGCAGCCATGATACCAACGATTGCTATCAGTTGAAGAAGCAAATCGAGTACTTTGTAAAGGCGGCTAAGCTGGCCCACCTGGTGCAAGATATAAAGCAAGGCCCGCCACCCAACAAAGAAGAGGCTGACAAAGGGGCGGGAAAAAGACAGCGGGAGCTGAATATGGTATACGCCGATAAGGGAAAGCGAGGAAAACGGAGTTTCTCCATACTCGAACCCTGGATGCTGGCAACCATGACAATCGAACCACGCATTGAGGATCTGCACCTCACCACCGACCCCCTAATCATATCCGCCGTGGTAGGCGACTACAATATGAGAAGAATCCTAGTAGACACCGGGAGTTCTGAAGACATCATCTATGAGCACTGTTTTAATAGAATGCAACCAGAAAACAGATAAATTGCTCGAATCAGTACACGCTCCTATTAAAGGGTTCACCGGTGAAAAGGTTGATCCAATCGGCCAGATTACCTTCCCAGTTACATGTGGACAAACCCCTCGGGAAAGAACCATACTCCTTAAGTTTCTTGCGGTACGCGCTGAGTCTTACCACAATGTAATCATTGGAAGGTTTACCCTGGGAAAACTTGATGCCGTAGTTTCCACGGCGCGTCGGTTCATGAAATTCCCCACCCCGCAGGGGATTGCAACTGTATATCAGGATAAGCTGGGAGAAGTATTGGATACCAAGAGATGCCGTCAAGGACCTACCGGCGCCATCGGCCCGGAAAGGTGGGTTTTAAGCACACGCCATCCAGAGCAAACAGTGATAATAGGGGATAGTCTTTCCCCTGAGGTTAAAAACAACCTAAAACAGTTGCTGAGGAGGAATGCCGATATCTTTGCTTTTGAACACTCTGACATGACTGGGATACCTCGGGATAAGGTAGAGCACAAGTTAGCAACACTCCCGGGCATTAAACCAGTCGCACAGGGTAAACGTAGCATGGTTCCTGATCGAAAAGCGGTGGTAGTCAAAGAAGTACGAAAGCTGGTTGAAGCTGGAATTCTTAGAGAAACAAAGTATCACACATGGGTATCAAACCCTGTGATGGTTAAGAAGCCAGATGGCACATGGCGGATGTGCATCGACTTCAAAGATTTCAACAATGCATGCCCTAAAGATGCTTATCCGCTGCCTGAGATGGATTTCAAGGTCGACTCTCTGGTCACTTATAGGTACAAGTGTTTCTTAGATGCCTATAAGGGTTACCACCATATCAAAATGTCAAGAGAAGACGAAGAAAAAACGGCGTTTCACACCGACGTGGGCATCTTCTGCCGTACCAAAATGCCTTTTGGTCTATGAAATGCCGGAGCCACTTACCAGCGGCTCATGGACAAGGCTTTCAAAAAACAAATCGGCGGGAATCTGGAAGTGTATGTCGATGACTTAGTAATCAAAAGCAGAGAGGAAAAACAAATGCTCGAAGACATCGAGGAGACTTTCCAAAAGCTAAGAGAATACAAAATTAAGCTTAACCCCAAAAAGTGTTCGTTTAGGGTAGAAGAAGGTAAGTTTTTGGGGGTAGTGGTCACCCGGGATGGTTTTAAAGCTAACCAGGAAAAGGTAGCCGCTATAACGTGAATGCCCTCCCCCAGGACTTTAAAAGAGGCACAAGCATTGAACGGGCGTCTAGTGGCATTAAACAGATTCCTGGCAAGACACGCTAAGAGATCTTTGCCATTCATAAAGACGTTGAAAGATTACCTTAACAAGAAAAACTTCAAGTGGACTAGTGAAGCAGTGGAGGCTTTGCAAGACATGAAACGGTTCATTGAAAAACTACCCATGTTGACAGCGCCATACCCAAAAGAACTCTTAAAAATGTACCTGGCGGCTGCTCACAACGTGGTAAGCGCGGTACTCATGGTAGAAAGGGATGGAAAACAAACACCCATATACTACATCAGCCGAGTCCTAGCGGGACCAAAAACGCGGTATCCACGCTACCCGGCGCCTCAGAAGATATTTTCAAGGGCACCGCGTACAAGTCTTAACAAATTATCCGCTACAGCAAATTTTGCACAAGCCCGAAATCTCAGGAAGGTTGGCCAAATGGGCGATAGAGTTGGGAGCCCTCGATATTGAATATCGAAAGAGAACAGCAATTAAAGGACAAATGATCACTGATTTCTTGGCTGAGATTCCTGAAGGAGAAGTAATACAAGACCCCGCGGTTCAAGACATACCAGAGTCCAGCACAGCCAGGCAAACCTGGAAATTATACACCGACGGATCTTCCAGTGGAAAAGGATCCGGCGCCGGCCTCATGCTAATAAGCCCAGATAAAATAAGGCTAATGTACGCCATGCGTTTTGACTTTGAATGCTCCAAAATGAAGCAGGATATGAAGCGCTACTCATGGGCTTGAGAATGGCCCAATCTATGGGAGCAACAAGGGTCGACGCATACGTTGACTCTTTGCTAGTCAATAATCAGGTGAACGAAACCTATGAAGCCAAAGATGAAACGATGGCAAAATATTTAGCCAAGACCAAAGAGCTCATAGCTTCCTTCGACAGCATCACACTTACTCACGTTCATCGAGAAAAAACCAGATAGCTGACGCCCTGAGCAAGCTCACCACCTCTGGTATGGAAAAGGAAGTAAAGGTAGAAATATTACAAGCGCCCTCCACAGAACCCCAGGAAGTATCCACCATCACAGCGGAAGAACCCTATTGGTACACTCCAATTCTGAAGTTCCTCACAAAGGGGGAATTACCCCCTGCCCGAGGCGAAGCTCAAAAGATACAAACCAAGGCGTTGCAATATGAAGTAAACAACGGCGTCCTATACAGGAAGTCATATTTGGGACCACTACTTCGGTGCATATCCCCAGCGGAAGCAAAATACCTAATCCAAGAAATAGACACTGGCATATGTGGCATTCACGCTGGACCTCGGGCAGTTATTGCCAAAATCCACAATGCCGGGTACCATTGGCCCGGGATGCATGAAGACCCGGTAGACAAACTCAGAAAGTGCCGCAGTTGTCAAAAATTTGCTCCTCAAACGCTCCGTCCCAAGAACAACTTAATTCCTGTCATGGTGGCCTGGCCCTTTCAAAAGTGGGCAGTCGATATCGTGGGGTCATTCCCGCTGGCCCCCGGAAAGCTAAAGTACCTAATTGTGGCAATCGACTATTTTACCAACTGGGTTGAAGCCAAACCTTTGGCAAAAATAACTGGTGAGAATGCCAAAAAATTCCTGTGGGAACACATAGTGTGCCAATTTGGACTGCCGTTACACCTCGTGAGCGACAATGGAACGCAATTCACAGACAGGGTCTTACAAGATTGGTGTGCAGAGCTCCAAATTCAACAAATCTTTACATTGCGGTCAAGTGGAGCGGGAAAATAGGAGTTTGCTTGATGGAATTAAAAGAAGGTTGGGTCACGAGGGAAGTTCTTGGGTAGAAGAGTTGCCAAATGTCCTCTGGGCACATCGAACAATGCCCAAGACGAGTAACAATGAAACCCCCTTCAGCCTAACCTACGGCGCAGAGGCCATGATACCAGCGGAAGTGGGATCACCATCGCTGAGACGCCTCACTGCTAAGGATGACATCGACAGGCTCCTAAGGGAAGGCCTAGACTTGCTGGAAGAACGGCGCGAGGCAGCCGCCATCAGCGAAGCGAAGTACAAGAAAACTTTGGAAAAGTACTACAACCAGCGGGTGGCTCAGCATACTTTCAAGGAAGGCGAGTATGTCATGCGTAGGGCTGTTCAAATTGCTCGGTGCTCGACGCTCGTTCGATGCTCGCTCGGAAAATGCTCAGAATTTGCTCGTTCAATTCAGCTCGATTAAAAAAATGCTCGGTTTGGATCGGTTCAGTTTGTAAACGAACCGAGCACGAGCAAAGGTCCACTCAGTTAGGTTCGGCTCGGTTGGCTCGATTTATATATATATATATATATATATATATACATATACATATATATATACATATACATACATATTTGTGTTTGTGTGTGTATCATTTTTAATGAAATGACTAGAGAACAAAATTAACAATGTTTGGTCCAAGATCCAAATAGAGCTCACTTAAGTAATTAGAATTGAAATCTAATACCAACAGTCTGTTATCCAATACTTAAATGTCTATTTGAGTAATTAAGTCAAAATTTCAAATACTAAAATGTAAAGCGTCGATCAATACTCAAGTCTCAACCCGCCATTTGATTCAGAAGTGCAAGACCCTAATCAAAACCCCACATTGGCCATCATTATTCGATTTATCCATCGCCACTCGCCAAGAGGCTAACTTGCCAGGGTTTTGCTTCAATCGATTCATTCAATTTCAAACTTCCGATAGAACAAGGGTATGTTTCAATAGGTCGTCGATTTATCTTCCTGCTTAGTTATTCTCGATAGAACTAGTTGAGTGTTTTTGTATTCCTTGTTATTTGTTAAATTTTTACTTGTCTTCTATTGGACGAAACATCAGGGACGAAAACTGCACTTTATTCTAATAAGTAGCACTCCCATCATCACTTTCCTTGTTTATTCACCGACGCTCAATACTCGCTCGACGTTCGTTTGAAAAATGCTCGGATCGAAAGACGCTCGCTCGACTTTAGCTTGGTTGAAAAAAAGGCTCGGTTCGGTTCGAATCGGTTTGTAAACGAACCGAGCACGAGTAAAGGTCTGATCGGTTCGGTTCAGCTCGTGAACAACCCTAGTCATGCGCGATAATGAAGCCAGTAGAGCGGAGCCCTCGGGCAAACTCGGGCAAACTGGGACCCAACTGGGAGGGTCCCTATATCATCCAAGAAGACTTAGGCAATGGGGCTTACCGCCTATCCAGGCTAGATTGTGCCGCGGTTCCACGTAGCTGGAACGCGGCTCAATTGAAAAAATGTTATATGTAAAGCCCCGCCCCTAATAGCGGGTTTGATTTTTTTTCTTTTACAAACAAGTGTAATTCATCTTTAACGATGTCTCTTTTTTCCTTTAAGTATTGAGTTAATAAAAGTTTTTTTCTTTTTCTTTCTCATTACTTACATGCACAATAACATTTACCATCGCATTCATACTGCACTTTACGGTACAAAAAATTACCATCGCATTTAAACTGCACATAACGGTAAAAAAGCATCCTTGACACGAAATATTTTTCATATATAAGTCAGAGGATCAAAACTATACAGCGCTAAAAGTGGGTATCTTGGTAATAGTTACATTAACTACTACAAAAAAGATAGGTATTTTGGTAATAAATACATACAACTATCTTACAAAAACCAAGTACTTGTCCCTGTTGCTAAATACCAACATACGGGAACCAAAAAAATGAACATGTTCTAAATATCTAATCATCGAGAAACATTGCCCTCACCTCTGCATGGGTGTACAATGCTTTACCGTAATATTCCATAGGATGAGGGTCGACGATTAGGTCATTGACATCCACTTCATCTACTGTAAAGCTAACATCCTCCAATCATCAACCAAGCTAGCATCAGGACGGCAACCACGGCATCGTAAATACACAAGTCTGCAGCGTTGAACGTGATCAGGAGGAAAAGCTTGCAGCAGAATGTCAGCTGATAGAGGAACCCCACCTAGTTCAGTCCTCGAAGGATCCTCATCTCCGACACTTCTGCAAGACCGGCTAACCCAGGGCACAATATCACCGGAATTTACCTCCCTACTCCTAATCATTTCTTCTGTCACCGGAACCTGAAGGAGAATCAAACCATCAGCTGTATCTAAACGACGAAGAACATGGGAAATTTGCTGTTTATGGCAGTTTCGCCCCATTTTTCAATTACAAAATTTGGAAAAAAAGATGGCTTAATTTATACAAGTCTAAGGGGCCTGACAGGGATGACGATAGCAAAATTAATGAAAAGTCATCATTACACATCAAATTGCCACACTTAGGCAAACGGCGACGCCAACCATCATGATATTAGCATTAAATGTCTAACAAATTTGGAAATTTGCTGTTTATGGCAGTTTCGCCCCATTTTTCAATTACCAAATTTGGAAAAAAGATGGCTTAATTTATACAAGTCTAAGGGGCCTGACAGGGATGACGATAGCAAAATTAATGAAAAGTCATCATTACACATCAAATTGCCACACTTAGGCAAATGGCGGCGCCAACGATCATGATATTAGCATTAAATGTCTAACAAGAAATCGAGTGCTTACACGCACCCCAATCAAAACAGTGTTTACACAAAATATCTAAGGAATAGTGTACATAACAGACAAAGTAAAACTCTCATTCCTCTCAAGACTCCTCCGCTGGGTCCAGCATTAAGCGTAAGGAGTACACGCCGTCTTTGGCCACCTTGTCCACCACATCCGCATACGCGGGCAGCGGATCATTGCACGCTGCTTTAAGAGCATCTGCCATATCTCCCTGCAATTTGCCTCTCTTCGTGTGAAATGCGGGGGTAATCTTATCTGGCTGGTGGCATTCAAAGTAACCATGGTAAACGCCATCATGGTGACCTGATTGATAAGTTGCAGCTGAAAGGCGGTCCAACAAAGCTGTAAAGCACTCAGATTGACGTAGGTACTCAAACGCCCCAACCAGGCCATTAGTTATCAACCAGTTCCTATCACCTCGTAATCTGGCAAGTTGGCTGGTCAGGCTATCCACCTTGGCGTTTGATTGCTCTAATGCATTTTCTGCCTCTTTAAGGCGTGCCTGGTGGGTGGCGGAAGATTCAACAAGCTTATTCTTCTCAGTGACAAGGGAATCACATTGTTGCTATAGTTTCCTAACCATATCCTCCCACTCCTCCAGTTCCACCTGTTTGGCTTGAGCCTTTGCATTGGACGCCTCGAACTCGACAGTTAGAGCTTAGTACCACTCCTGCACCTGGGATACAAAATCAGTGTCAATTCGGAACTTTTCCATTTTAGCAGACCGCTCAGATCTCACCTTTTGAGCCTCGGCAACAGCCTTGTGTTCCAATTCTTCTTGGACAGTTTTAGCATGAGCAAGGACTCGATCCTTCTCCGCTATATCGCGGGCCCATATTATTATCTCCTCAGCAAGATGGGCCGTCACACGCTTTAAATCATCCTCTGCCTTATTTTTCTCAGAAACAAACCTACTCTCCCTCAGACCAGCAGCTTGGAGTTGACTTTCCAAACGATATTTCTCATCCTTCAGCTCCTGAATAGCAACCCGTGCCTGGTGGAGCTCATTGTTATCATGCATCCACCGGCGTCAGATTTCTGCTAGTCTCCGGGGCTGACTAAAGGAGTCCACCATCGTGGCAGTCTTCAAATTCTCATTATTTAACCCCTCAACATAGGCTGACTCAGCCGGGGGATATTGATGTGTGTGTAGTGTAATATATTTTTGGTGTATATTTTAAGCCCTTTTACACTTTTTAGCCAAGTTTTAAATTTATAAAACACGATATTTACTAACACTAAACACACATATGGGCAAGTGCACCCATCGTGAGCGTAGTATAGTGTTGGTAAGATACCGAGGTCGTCCAAGGACACAAGAGCTTTTAGTACCGGTTTATCCTCAACGTCTAATCAAATCAAAAGTTAGAAAAAGGTTTTTAAACTAGAAAAATAAAACTAACTAAAATGCTGAAAAATAAAATAAAAGTAAAAACAGATAGACAAGATGAATCACTTGGATCCAACTCGTGTGTAGTGTAACCTTTGATTATTTCCGCACTTTTGCACTATTTAAGATATTATCTTAGTTTGAGTCAGCAAGGATACAATCCTAAAGGGTCGGATTATTGAAAGATAATTAATTAAGTTATTAATGCATAATGTGGTAGGCCCCTCTTTTGAAGGCGACGTTACCCTCGGCTAAGTAGTCTGAGTCAGCAGGGATACAGTCCTAAGTAGCCGGGTTAAAGTTTTAATAGTAGCTTACTTATGAGGGGATCAAAGAGTTTGGACCCCCGCCATCCAATACCGGCGGGTATTGAAGGAGGTCCTACTAAATTTGACCCAGGTCCTTTGCAGGATCTATACACTGAACAATGGCAAGACTCTTACCAAACCGTTCCCTTAACCCCCGACCAGGTAGCCAACATATCTCTATATAGACCGTGGAGATATGAATGGTGAAAATCTTTTATTTTATATAGACAGTAAAATAATGCCAAGACACCACGGACAAACGATAAGGAAGAATCACCTTCAACATAAGAAACTAGTTATTAAAGTCATTAATACATAACCAAATAAAAAGTGTGAAAAGATTAAAAATAAAAAGTATTACACTAAACACTTGTCCTTACCAAGTGATGTAAGAGACTTAGGCAAACATGGCCTTTGATTGTCAAGAAATCTTACGATCAATCTTGGATCCCGAGATAACTCACACACTCTATGATGGATGATGGTGGTGGATGATGGTGTTGTGATGGTGGTGGTGGGTGGGTGAAGTGTGAGAGAGGTGGTGTGCCAACGGATGGTTTGCAAATGAGCCAAGCACCCCTATTTATAGCCTGAACATTAGCTCGGGCACGGCCTCGTGTCCATCCTCCTTCTCTTTCTTCATTAATTGCAGTTTGTCTGCATTAGCTGACCACGCCCCCGTGTCCGCTGGGCACGACCCCGTGTGCAGAAGCGTATCTGTACTATCAAGATTTCCTTAGATTCTGCGAATCTTAGAGTTGACCACGGCCCCGTGTCCAGTGGGCATGCCCCCGTGGTGGGTGATAGAAGCTTCTATAGCTTTGTCTTTTCTACAGACACTTGGGCACACCCCCGTGCTCAATGAGCACGGGGCGTGTTCAGCCTTCTGTTCTCTTGTTTTGCTTGGGAAGATGCTGTCGGGGAGGCCGGGCATGCCACGTTTGTTCCTTTTCTTGTATTTATGTTAGATTTAGCTGCCTTTTTACTTCTTTTGTTCATTTGAGCTTTAATCCTGAAAATACAAAAGGAAGACAAAAACACACTTTTTCCAACATTAGTACTAAAAAAGGGTTAGTTTTATGCCACAATTGATGTAATTTATATGTTGCATTTTGTGCACATCAAATACCTCCACACTTGAATCTTTGCATGTCCCCAAGCAAAACTCTTTATAATGTGGCTTTACACTCCCAAATGGAACGGGTAGAAGAGAAGGATTTTTTTTTGGGCTTGTCATAGAGTGTCGGGATTTCTAAGATTCTTTATTAAGTTTTATTTTTATTTATTTACAATCCTATTCGTCATGATTTATTTAAAACGTTACATAAGATAAATTACTTATTAGGGCATAACATGCCTTTTTAAAATTCCATTTATATACAAGTTCACATACCTCACGGGGGATCACTCAACACTCGGCCGAAGATGTATTTTAGTGATCACTCGAGAGCGGCATGGAACTTACTCCTACCATAAGCTTGCCAAGCAATCAATCCTCCTCCTTTTTAACTATACACCTTTGTAAATATCAAGAGGACTTTTGGGGTGAAGGGTTAGGCTTGGGCTAAAGGTGGGTGGTTGGGTTAGTGGTTAGTAAAAGGGCGAAAGGCGTAAAAAGTGTCGGTTTTCCTAAGACTTGTTATTATTTTGTAACTTTTTGTTTTTATGAAGCCATTCTTCAAACAAATTTCTTTTTGATAAACTTGTTTGTTTATTTCTTTTGGCTTTATCATATATTTTTTTTTTCATAAGCAAGTCATAAGAGAAACCGAGCCTTGTTACTAAAACAAAGGGTTTAAAATAAAAAAGGTTTTGGTGGGTAAAAGGGTGTTTGTTTTGGGTTAAGAAATGAAAAGGTTTTGGCTCAAAGGGGTTAACTAGGGGGATTTTGGGTAGGTGGTAAAAAAAAGAAAAATAATGGTGTTGAAATAAAAAGGGTTAGTCCTAATGCCTCCATCATTTACTTACTCGGGTTTAAGTTGGTAAGGACCGGGAATGTATCGCCGTGGCAAGTTCTAGAGTCGTAAGATCCAAGCGGCTATTCACACAAGAAACGAAAAATGAGCATTTAGTTTAAAGATATGTATTTGTATGCTCAATAAAGGCTCAAAACTCACTTTTTGTGGGAATGGGTTTTTATGTGATCAAGTATATATAATCAAATTTTAAATAAACTTGTCATGTCGTTTCATAATTTTCTTATTTTGGTTCTTTTTATCACGACGCTATCGGTTGTAAATTTGTAAAAATATAACCTATTTAGAACTTGAAATTCCCAAATTAAACCTAGACAAGTAAAAAAAATGAAAATTTTTGAAAAAATTTGGGGTGATTAGCGGTTCCAATAGAGTTTTGTGTAAGGCTTGTATTTAGGACTTGCAAGATTCAAGGTTTTAGCATCCCCCCACACTTAAATTACACATTGTCCTCAATGTGTCCCAAAAATAAGTTTTTAGGTTGATTGAATGTGTAAAAAGGTGTGAAAAAGCAAAATTTTATGTTACTGGGCGTCTGGACACGGCCCCGTGGTATCCGGGCACGGCCCCGTGTTCAGATCGCCAGTAACAGAAATTAGAAAAAAAAAAAGAAACAGAAGCCTGGGCACGGGGCCGTGTTGGTGGGCTTGCCCGTGCTGAACTTGCTGTAATGAAGAAAAATTTGTCGGGTGGCTCTGTTTTTGTGCATGGGGTGCTGGTTCAAGTTTCCCTTGGTATCCTTCACCATCCCGAGTGTGTTTTATCCATTACAACATCATCCAAACACCAAATTAGCTAAAACCATCATTCATTAAGTCATAGAGAGAATTACATAACATTCCTAGAAAATTAAAAACAAAGAAGAAAAATAAAAGTTAAACTAGATAGGCTAAGTGATACATAAAATCATTCTAAGGAGCTCTACTTTTACATTAAGAACCAAAATTCTGGGAATAATTTTCCGGTATCTAAAAGCTTGGTAGAACTCCGAGCCGAGGGGTGTTCCCTAGATGTTGTTAAAGCCATTCTTCTATCTCTCTCGGGAGGAAGAAGGCGGCTTCATTTTCCTCAACATCTTGTGGAGGGGGAGTGACACCAACCGAAACCCCTTGTAGTATGTCTCGAGGGGGTTCCGGGTGTATGGCGTACCATTCGGCCGGTATGATGATTTCGGGTACCACATTCCATGCCCTTTGGGTGATGATTGGTACCAAAGGAGGAGAGACGAGAATGTTCAACCTTTGGTGCAAAAGGTTGACCTCTCGGAGACACCCTTCTAGTCCCACCGTTAAGTGATTTATACGGTCGACCAATGCTTCTTCCACCCCCTTCATTTCATCAATAGCCTCTCTTAAAGCGTAAACATAGTTTACAAGAGAGTCCTCTACCGTTGATGACCTCCTCCCCTGCCGGTTGTTCCTTGATTGCGATGAAGATGTTCCGCTAGTTCTGCTCGCCATTCTGAGAAAACAGACCGAAAAGGTTTCAACTTATATTTGGACAGTACATCGGACACGGCCCCGTGTTCAATGAACACGGCCTCGTGTTCAGCTGTCTGCAGGTTTTTTAGAGCAAGGAATCTTGGAGTTTTAAATTATTTTTCCAATGTATAAGGTACTTTTAAGCATAAATAATTTAAAACAAAGTTGTATAACTCATTTTAAACAAGATTCCTTGAATAATAACCTTACAAACATTACAATAAAGCTTGGAATCATGGAAATTTCAAGCTTTAATGGAGGTATTGAGTGAAAATTGAAGAAGAAGGCAATGAACAAAAGTGGAAAAGACAAGATAGTTGTTGAGAACCTTCTTTAGAATATACCTAGGATGGTATGAGTGAAGATCCCAGCAAATCTTTGTCTTTGGAGTGGTCCAAATGAGCAGGAATCTTGCTGCATTTATAGAAAACGACAGCACGCTGCACATGGCCCCGTGTCGGCTGGACACGGCCCCGTGTCGGCTGGACACGGCCCCGTGTCGGCTGGACACGGCCCCGTGTGCAGACAAAATCCTGACATATTTTGTCCGTATTTTGACCATAGATCAGATGGGAATCTTTTGGTGGACACGGGGGCGTGTTGACCTGGACACGGCCCCGTGTCTAGAAGCTGTCTTATGGAGTTTGTCTATTTTTAAGGAAATTATCCTCATCGGGCGGTTCCTTACTAGATGGAACAACCCCAAAGTGCCTAGGATACCTTAATTGCTCTAGATTAAGACGAGAACGCAAGAGGTTGTCGGTGAGGGGTATTCCTATGCTAAATTTAGGTGGACAAGTCCAACCCTTTCCCGGGCTCTCGTTAAAGAAGGTGTATGTCGAATCGCTCAGGTATAGGTATGCACCGAACGAAGTCGATGGAGAGTCCTTCATGGCACAATCGACACAGGGACGACTATCGCCCAAGTCTTCGCTAGAGTTGAAGGTAACATCGGGAACAACGAAGTTGTTTTTATTCGAATGCGATCCCAACAATTCTTCTTGGGTATCGTCTTGAGATGAATTAATGAAATCCATCTTAAGTTCTTTTAACCAATTAAGAATTAGATCTTCTAATTGAAATAGTTCATCAAGAAGCATTTCTCCTAGAAGGTCCGATTGAGAGCATTCGAGGGAGAGATAGGGATTATTTTTACTTTCGCCCCTCTTAAGGCTACAGGAAAACAATGGGTCTATATAATGGGGCTTATAATTTAGAAAATAACATTCTAATTCTTTATGATGGCCTCCACATATTTGACACCACGTACCATAAGAGTGCCGGAAGTAAAAAAGTATCAGTATCACTCATGTTTATGTCAGAAATTACCAACCGTCGGGATCTTACGGTTTTGTTTTCAGTAACTGAAACTTGGGCACGGGGCGTGTTGAGTGGGCACGGCCCCGTGTTCAGCTTACTGTCTGACTTAAAACAGGATTACCAGTTCCAAAGATTGGGCATGGGGCATGTTCAGCGGGCACGACCCGTGCTAAGTTCTGCAGAAGCTGAAAAATTAAGAAAATCCTAAAAAAACAGAAAAAATTAGAAAAAACGATTAGGCCGTTGATTCCTAACTTTCTTAAAATACTTGTGTCCCCGGCAACGGCGCCAAAAACTTGATGCGTGTGTAGTGTAATATATTTTTGGTGTATATTTTAAGCCCTTTTACACTTTTTAGCCAAGTTTTAAATTTATAAAACACGATATTTATTAACACTAAACACACATATGGGCAAGTGCACCCATCGTGAGCGTAGTATAGTGTTGGTAAGATACCGAGGTCGTCCAAGGACACAAGAGCTTTTAGTACCGATTTATCCTCAATGTCTAATCAAATCAAAAGTTAGAAAAAGGTTTTTAAACTAGAAAAATAAAACTAACTAAAATGCTGAAAAATAAAATAAAAGTAAAAACAGATAGACAAGATTAATCACTTGGATCCGACTCGTGTGTAGTGTAACCTTTGATTATTTCTGCACTTTTGCACTTTTTAAGAGATTATCTTAGTTATTGTAGTAGTCCCCTCTTTTAAAGGTGACGTTACCCTCAACCCAGTAGTTTGAGTCAGCAAGGATACAATCCTAAAGGGTCGGATTATTGAAAGATAATTAATTAAGTTATTAATGCATAATGTGGTAGGCCCCTCTTTTGAAGGTGACGTTACCATCGGCTAAGTAGTCTGAGTCAGCAGGGATACAGTCCTAAGTAGCCGGGTTAAAGTTTTAATAGTAGCTTACTTATGAGGGGATCAAAGAGTTTGGACCCCCACCATCCAATACCGGTGGGTATTGAAGGAGGTCCTACTAAATTTGACCTAGGTCCTTTGCAGGATCTATACACTGAACAATGGCAAGACTCTTACCAATCCGTTCCCTTAAACCCCCGACCAGGTAGCCAACATATCTCCATATAGACCGTGGAGATATGAATGGTGAAAATCTTTTATTTTATATAGACAGTAAAATAATGCCAAGACACCACGGACAAACGATAAGGATGAATCACCTTCAACATAAGAAACTAGTTATTAAAGTCATTAAAACATAACCAAATAAAAAGTGTGAAAAGATTAAAAATAAAAAGTATTACACTAAACACTTGTCTTCACCAAGTGATGTAAGAGACTTAGGCAAACATGGCCTTTGATTGTCAAGAAATCTTACGATCAATCTTGGATCCCGAGACGACTCACACACTCTATGATGGATGATGGTGGTGGGTGGGTGAAGTGTGAGAGAGGTGGTGTGCCAAGGGATGGTTTGCAAATGAGCCAAGCACCCCTATTTATAGTCTGAACAGTAGCTCGGGCACGGCCCCGTGTCCATTGGGCACGGCCCCGTGTCCATCCTCCTTCTCTTTCTTCATTAATTGCAGTTTGTCTGCATTAGTTGACCACGCCCCCGTGTCCGCTGGGCACAACCCCGTGTGCAGAAGCGTATCTGTACTATCAAGATTTCCTTAGATTCTGCGAATCTTAGAGTTGACCATGGCCCCGTGTCCAGTGGGCACGCCCCCGTGGTGGGTGATAGAAGCTTCTACAGCTTTGTCTTTTCTGCAGACACTTGGGCACGCCCCCGTGCTCAATGAGCACGGGGCGTGTTCAGCCTTCTGTTCTCTTGTTTTGCTTGGGAAGATGCTGTCGGGGAGGCCAGGCATGCCACGTTTGTTCCTTTTCTTGTATTTATGTTAGATTTAGCTGCCTTTTTGCTTCTTTTGTTTATTTGAGCTCATTTAATCCTGAAAATACAAAAGGAAGACAAAAACACACTTTTTCCAACATTAGTACTAAAAAAGGGTTAGTTTTATGCCACCATTGATGGAATTTATATGTTGCATTTTGTGCATATCAGATATGCACGCTCAACCCAATGATGCACCACTAGGGGGAAGATCAATCTTGACGACTCCGCTATTTTCCACTTAGGCTGGTAACGCTTGTCCTGCACATTTGGATCCCAATTAATGGTGGGCAGGTAAAGATCATCGCCCAAACGGGCCCCATCGTCAACAATTAATGGTACGTCCGACACTGGTTTCCTTGTGAGCAGCATACGCCGTGGGCGTCTCCTTTTCAGACGCGGAGAAAACGCTAACAGGAGAGTTAAACAAGGATGTGGGGATAACACTCGAGGGAAGCGGTGTAGAAACCGGACTGGTTGTCACCGCCACAACAGCTGTAAACGCAGGAGGCGGTATTAAAGAACTGACAACAGCGGCAGCACTTGCCTGTGATATAAGCTCTGAAAGGCTTGGTCCGCTTGTGGCGAAAGGCACCACGTCCACAGACGTCAAGGGGGCGGAAGACGTACCCTCAACTTGAACTTCAGTAGTGGAACCTATGTCAAAATTAGATGTTCAGCAACATGGTATACAAAGGCAACGCTTACATACACAAACAAAATTACTCACCAATGGGTAAGGCGTGAGCGGTTTGGATTGCTTGAAAAGCAGTCAAAGGAGGCACAATCCTTCGTTTTTTCTAAAGGCGGGTTGGACTCACCAACTCCACAGTAGTGGATGACACAGCAATGCCCCCGAGGGCACGGAAACGCTACCTGCAACATGCGATGTAGCAGCCCTCGCGGCCATGTATTTCCTACCGGTAACCTTCACCCGGATAGGTTTTTTCGTTTCTGCAACAGAAGCATTACTCCCTCTGCTGGGGGGAGGCTGGGAAATATAAGCAGAAGGATCCGTCGGTTCGGCGGGCAATAGAAACTGGTCCAGATGGACCTTCAACACATTGGGTTCTTGTTCCTCAATCACACAGCCCGCAGCCCTCAAAGCAGCGTTCCGAAGAGGATCGACAAAGTCAAACAAACTCCACTTACCTATGAGATTCACACACGTTAATGCATATACAATTAGCAGAGCAAATTCAAGGCAAAGAATCGCATACCTTCATCATCTCTTCGGAAGGAGGGATACAACCTAATGTCACGCCAGAGCAGGCTCATTCCTGCCATCACCAAGGCTCCCTCCGGGATCATTGTGCACTCGGAGGGGCATTCACACAATCTCTTAAAAAGAGCGTTTTCGATCTAAGCATCTTTTGGGGGACCGTCGTCTTTAACCTTGTCCTTGGGTCCCATCTCCCTCCATTGCATCTCCCCGGGGATAGCACCAGCATCAATATAGAAGAATTTCTTCTTCCAGTCCTTGTCCCTGGAACTGGCAGGGATATCCCTCAAGTAGGAGACATCGGTATCTCGCCTATCAAAGGTGAAAAGGGGGATTTCCAAACGAGAACGAAAAAAGCCCTAAAAACGGTAAGTTCAGGGATATAACCCAGGGCTGTACAAGCAAACTCAAATTGTCGGAGTTTTACCAATCCTAACGGATGCAGTTGGGAGATGTGAAGGGGATAATGGTCAAGAACAGATTTACAAAACTTGGTGATCGGCAATCGAAAGTTACAGAATTTGAAAAAATCACTAAACAAAGTGTTTTTACCCTTTTTCAACGGAAACGCCGTGTCTGTCGTTGACGGCAGTACTGGATTCCACTCTGCCCTTATACCGTACTCTTGAACAAGGATGTTGAAATATACGTGCCCCCATTTGGCATATAGAGCATCAGAACTTGCTTGGGTAGAGGAGGAAGACTCGCCAGTTTTGGATGCCATTTTCGAGATCAAGAAGTTGAAGAAGAAGATGGAAATGAAAACCCAAACCCTAAACGGGAAACCTATTTATAAGGATTGCAACTTTTCGAATTCAAAATGGCAAAAGGATTGGAACGTGTATCGATACGGGGGAGGTACAACTGGCATCCTCATGATGACTTAACTGTCACATCTTTTCCCATCGCCGCCATTTTTCAAAAAACGCAACGGTACCCCACTCGAGAAACTTACACTCAAAGGGGGAATTTTGACTTTTTCATTTTTTAGTCCGATTTCATGAATTTCATTTCATAACTTCGGACTGGGGGGACATGACGAGGTATGACCCGGAACGGCTAAACTGACCCAGTCATCACCTATTATTTTATTATAAATATTTAATTATACGTTTATTCTAGAATGTTCTATTCTGCATGGATAAACCACATAACTAAATCTCCAACCTTTTGGGAAGATCATGCAAATCCTTAACTTATCGGAGTCCATCCTAAGTTAGCGGAAACCCTAATGGTAAACTATAAATAGAGGTAAATATCAAAGGTACGAATCATCTTGCTCTCGTTTACTCTCTCTCTCTCTCTCTCTCTCTCTCTCTCTCTCTCTCTCTCTCTCTACATTCATACTTTCTTTCTCCCGAACCGAGACTTATTCTCACGTCGGATGGTGGTTACATGAATAACCCCATTCCTGTAACGAGTTCTAACGGTGTTTGGTTTTGCAGTTAGCTATTCGGATCGCCAAAGAGTTGAAGTCCTAGCCGGAACTTACGCATAAGTTCAGTGTTTCTTCATCCACCATGTGAGATACCACCCCAATCGAAGTTGGCAAATGTTATTAGCTCAAGGGCTGACCACAATTTACAAAGAAACCATAATGGATTTTGCCTTTTAAGGAATGAAGCACTTGTTTCAATGCTTGCCGATGAAGTTGTGTAAGGGAGTGTGTAAACTCAGACAACTTGTTAACTGCAAAACAAAGGGTCGGGTAAAGACCAAATATTATAAATAGCCAATGAGTTAATGGTATGGGGTAGGGTCAACGGAGGGAGATCCATCTAGGGTTGTTCATGAGCTAAGTCGAGCCGAGCATGGGCAAACTCAAGTTCGACTCGATTAAAAACCGAGCAAGCTCGGTTCGGCTCGGATTTGAAACCGAGCTGAAAATTTAAGCTTGGGCTCGGCTTGGTTTTAAACCGGCTATCTTGACTCGACTTTGTTTGGTTCAATTTTAAAAAGAACAATTAATACATAACTCTCAAAATTTAGTAGTCTAAAAATATTATTCAATTGTTTAAAAGAACATATCCAAGATATGTTCAACCTAATACATTAAAGGCCAAAATTGAGTTCAACAATATAAAATAAGTTTTAAATTTCAATGAAATACAATCTTAGTTCATTAGCATGGTAATCAATCTTCAATTATGACATCAACATCAAATTATACTCCTAAATACATGTAAATAATAATCAGTTTTTTGTAATATATTATATCGTATATAAAAATAAAATATATTACAGGTAAAATAATCCAAGTTAAGCCGAGCCGAGCTACCAAGCGAGCTCATCCAACTCGTTAAGAGCCGAGCTAGGCTCACTTTCTAACCGAGCCGAGCTGGCTTGGCTCAGTTTCAAGCCTAGCCATATCGAGGTAGCTTTTTTCGAGCAAAATACGAGCGAGCTCCAAGCCGCAAGCTTTTTGAACAGCCCTAGATCCATTCGATGGTGAAATTGGATTAGAGGCACTAAGTGGTGTAGCTACATGTTTTGATCCATCCATTTTGAACGTGTGAGGAGATTTTGAATGTGACTATGATGAATTTGTTACATAATTGGTCCTGGTTATAAATGGATGCTTTTGTCATCTTACCTAAATTTAATGAAAATTTTAATATATGTTTGCTTTAGTACTCCAAAGTGTTATGAAATTGAACCCATTAAACCTGAAACTATTACTAAAAAAACCTTAGTATCTAAAGGTATTATTTTGAGTAAACCATAATAATTATCTATGTAATTAACTCTAAATAGATAAAGGAGATGTGTTAATGCAAGCTCCCAACTTGATACCCTTTATTTTAGTGTAAAATAATTTCATAAAAAAGTTATAAGTTCAAGTAAATCAATTTTAGAGCTTGCTCTATGATACAAATTGTATTTAAACTACACTCTATTATACAAATTGTTTTCTTTTTAACTTGATCTTTTAAAAACTCTTGTGAAAACAATCAAATTTGAAAGTGCATAAATAGGTGAAGGGTCTTCTTCATCTCAATTAATTGGACCAAGAGAGTGTTAATAGTGGTGCTTGTTTTCGTTGTTGCGTATTTTAAAAATAAATTACCCTTTTAACTTAAAATGAATTCCTTTATCTTTATAACAAATTTAAGACGGTGTCCTTTATCTTTAAAATTGATAAGTTTTGTATCTAATATTTGAAAATGTTGCACGTTATGTCCTTTATGACTAACCCAGTTAAATTTTTTTTTATTTTTGTTAAATTAAGTCACACAAGGGTAATTAAGTCTTTTTACTCATTTATTTAAATAAATTTAAATAAATAAACAAAACAAATTAAAAAAACTTAGTTTGTATATATAGATTAGATTAATAAAAATAAGTAAATTCCAACATCGCGTCCGGAGATGCGGGGTTGACGGGGAATGTCTTAGACATGTCCCCGGAGACCAATCGGTCTTGTACAGAAAGTCTCCTTCCAAAAAAAAATTCCAAAAGTATCACCGTCACCTCGAACTT
Source organism: Helianthus tuberosus (assembly GCA_030545235.1). Taxonomy (NCBI): domain Eukaryota; kingdom Viridiplantae; phylum Streptophyta; class Magnoliopsida; order Asterales; family Asteraceae; genus Helianthus; species Helianthus tuberosus. The sequence continues at coordinate 16,159 of JARYGA010045689.1, read as the reverse complement.
CGATTTTGAAGATTCCACCTTATGTACTGTGTCAACATAAAGTGTCTCCTCAATTGTAGGAGTTTTAAAGTTTGTTTCCTTTTCATTCTAAGGCTAGAGGGTATGGTGCTGGTCCTCCCTTGGAGGATGATCCGCCACCTAGGCGCCACATCATAATCCTTGAGAGGATGGTCCATCCCACAAAAACAATAGAAATTGGAGGATAATCTTACCCCACTATTTTATTTATTTATTTATTTTTTAACAGTCAATAGGCATGGGACAACTCACCATTTTTTGTCTTCATCTGCATCGTCGCCAACGTCCAAACCTCGACGCTGAAGACAGGGACGGGGGGGGGGGGGGGGGGGGCTGGTGTGCTGCCAGCGCCGTTCCTAGACAGGTATAGGGACGGACCCCATACCCACCAGCGTAATGAGCTAGTAATTCCTTGAAGCTAACATGAAATCTTGTCTTTTAAAGTGGAGGAGACGAATTTTAATTGTTTTGATTTGGAATTGTTTTCAGGTGGTGGCGTTTTTTCGACAGGGTGAGGTGGTGGTGGTGAAAGATGGAGGTGATGAAGATTGGGGAAGATGAATAAGGTAGGGTGGGTAGTGGGTCTCATAAATTTTTTTAAATATTAATTATACTAGATTATAACCCCGTGTATTACACGGGTTGGAAAAAATGTAATTTACATACTAAATAATAAAACAATATATCTTTAAAAACCTCATTTATTACACGGGTTGAATAAATGTAATTTTATATATTAAATAATAAAAAATATTATATTTTTAAGAACCCCGTGTATTGTAATTTATATACCAAATAATAAAAGAGTTAAATCTTTAAAAACTCTATGTATTACACGAGTTGAATAATGTAATTTTAGATTAATAGTATAGATTAAATAAATATAATTTTGGATTAATAGTGTATTAAATAAATATAATTTTGGATAAAGTCTTATTATATAAATTTTAAGTAATCAGTATATTTGATAAATAATAAAAATACTAATAATAGTAAAAAATCTAATTTATATACGAAATATAATAAATATAAAGGAAAGGCGAAAAACCCCAAAAATAGGTGCCTCCAATGAATGACACGTGTCACATATTGGTTTCTTTTGTTATATAAGTATATATATAGATATAAATATAGATGTTCACATCATCGGTTGTTTCAATCGATAACATAATTTGTTTTCATATCATGGATCGATAATCAACGCTACAAATGTGACAAAAAATACTACAAAAAGGGAGGTGGATATGAAATACCGAGTATAAAGTTAACCGAATAGACTATAAAGAAATTGAACTAAAGTAGAGTATATGGTCTAAATATGGAGTAAAGTGAAATAACAAAGTAAAGTGTGCATAGTCTAAATATGAAGTAAAGTGAAATAACAAAGTAAAGTGTGCATGGTATAAATATAGAAGAGTGAAATAAGTCGTTTTATACTTAAGATTAGTCGTTTTATACTTAAGATTTATGAATATATAAAACTCACTGAAATTAAACTAATAATATTTATCCATAAGATATTAAACTAATAATATTTAGTAGGATGGTTATCTATAATATAAGATATTAAACTAAATAATATTTAGTAGGAGAATTATCTATAATTAATTAGAAAAGATTAAACTAAAATAATAATTATCTATAAGAGATAGGCTAATATAATGACAAGCGTCCCTAAAGTGGTTTCTTTTATTATATAGTATAGATTTCTTTTAACTTTTTAGTTATTTATTTAACAGAAAGGGTATTTAGGTCATTTCACACCCACTTAATAATGAAAAATAACTAAGTTAGGGATAAAGGACATAATGTGTTGGGGTTTGAAAAAATCGAGTACGTTTTTTTGTACTTTTTGAAGATAAAGGACGCACCTTACAATATAGTGTCAACAGTGGCGAAGCTTGAAAATTTCCACCGGGGGGTCGGAAGTCACCGGACCTAAAAATTCTATATAAGTAAATTTTATTTTTATAAAACTGGGGGGTCGAAAACGTATATACCTAAAAAGCTCTATACAAAACGTACTTACATAACACTACTGAACGAAAACTTAGGGGGGTCGGGCGCCCCCCCCCCCCCGGACCCCTTGAAAGCTACGCCCCTAAGTGTCAACATAAAGGACGATTTTTATAATTTACTCAGGGCCGTCTCCGAAAATGATAAAAAACTTTTGGGCCCCGTACAAGACAAAAACTTTAGGCCCCCCTTCCTATAATATAAACTCATTAATCATATATAAAAAAAAACACAATACAATGATAATTGTTGTAAAATAAACAAAACAAAAGTAGTGTAGCAAAATGAACAAAATTACTTACTTAAGCGAATCGGTAGCCTTTTTTAGCATTTTTGAAAGTAAAGTTCTAGATTAAGTATTTATAATCCATGCCGATTCTTCTCTATATTTCAATGTATCATAATTATTCATGTTCATAGAGTGAATACTAGCATCGATTAAAAACAATAAATCTTGGTTTTATGTTACAAATAAATTAATACACATAACATTAGTTTCAACACTCTCCGGATATGCAAAAATAACTAACACTTGAATCCTTGGAGCAAAAAGAACTGTAAAATGTGTAAACATATCCAACTAATTTGGCAACACGAACCTTTTCATACAAAAAAAAATCGAGCTAGATATTGAGTTCTTCTAAGTTTATATTGTAGATGGTTAAATGAGAAATTAAAAACCTACAAACTTAAACAAGAAAACATGTAAAGTTTATTATGTAAATGGTTAAATAAACCAAAAAAAATTGAAGGAACTTACAAATTTATTGAGGCCCAAATTTAAATGTGACTATATGAGGCATTTCCCCTTGTTTTATAATCAGCCCCTTGAAGCCAAAGAAAAACATAACAGTACATAAAGAAAATAAGAATATAAAAGTGACCAGCGTGAGATTCGAACCCGGCATGGCCAATTCACTAGAAAATAGCTGCATCCACTAAACCACAAGGTGAATTTGTTTATACTTTTCTACACTAATTGTATATATATGTTTATATATTTTAAACAATTTTGGGCCTTCAAATATTTTGGCCCTGTGCGGTGGCATCTCCGGCATAGGCCCAAAGCCGGCCCTGAATTTACTCTACCAAATAATAAAAAATATCTTTAAAATCTCGTTTATTAATTTTATATATTAAATAAGAGTTGTTTTTGGATTGAATGTGGTTATTGATTTAAAGTTTATTTTTTAATAGTAAGGGTATTTAGGTCATTTCACACCCACTTAGCTGAAAGACTAACCTCCATCCGCGTCAGGGACCATCCGGAACGAAATTGAAAAGTTGGGGACTATAGCTGTAATTTTAGAAAGTTAGGAAGGTGAAAAATGCTAAACCACAAGGACTATCCGGGCATTTATAAAAAGTTATATCTTTAAGAACCTCGTGTGGGTTGAATAAATGTAATTTTATATACTAAATATTAAAAAAAAATATTTAAAAACATTGTGTATTACATGGGTTGAATAAATGTAATTTTGTATACTAAATTAGAAATAAAATTATATCTTTAAAAACCCTCGTATGTTATACGGGTTGAATAAATCTAATTTTATTTACCAAATAATAAAAATGGTGTATCTTTAAAAAACCCCATGTATTACACGGGTTGAATAAATCTAATTTTATATACCAACTAATTAAAAGAAAATATATCTTTAAAAAAACTAACGGACATAATCGATACGCGATGGATACTGTGATTGCGAAGATGGTTCTTGAAAAGAAAATATGTTAGTTAAAAAGCAAATCACAACCATTTGGTTGATAAAATGTTGGTAACAATTTCGACAATTTGATTTATAAATTATGTAATAACATCGATGTAATATTTTTTTCTAAAATGAAAATAAAAATAAAAAATATATTAATTCAAAGTTTGGTTTTTGTGATAAATATTATTTTTTATTTGAAAAAATATCTTAAACTAACAATCTAAATTTAAGGGTAATATTTTATTAGAAAAATAGAACGATTCAACATTCAAAGTAGGATAAGATTTAATATTAATTTAATATTTATTTAATTTATTTAATATAAAATAAGAAGGAGAGATGCGGGAAAATCAAAACGTAATTTCCTCCAATAATGTAATTTTATAAACTAAGTAATTAAAAATTATATATTTAAATAAGCCGTATATTGCTCGGGTTGAAAGTATAATGTATTTAAAAAATGAATACATATTATTGTTTATATCCAAATAATACATTTTATATTAATAAGCTACTAGGTTAGAACCCCGTGCATTACACGGGTTGAATAAATGTAATTTTATATATTAAATAATAAAAAGTTATATCTTTATAAACTTCGTATATTGTACGGGTTAAATAAATGTAATTTTATATATCAAATAATAAAAAGTTATATCTTTGAAAACCATGTGTATTACACAGATTAAATAAATGTAATTTTGTATACTAAATACTAAAAACGACGTATCTTTAAAAAACCCGTGTATAATTGGGTTGAAAAAATCTACCAAATAATAAAAAAATTACATCCTTAAAAACCCCGTATATTTCACGTGTTGAATAGATCTAAAAAAGAGTTATATCTTTAAAAACCATGTGTATTACACAGATTAAATAAACGTAATTTTATATATTAAATACTAAAAACGTCATATCTTTAAAAAACTCATGTATAGTCGGGTTGAAAGATCTACCAAATAATAAAAAAATTATATCCTTAAAAATCCCCGTATATTACACGTGTTGAATAAATCTAATTTTACATAGCAAATGATAAAAAAAAAAGTTATATTTTTAAAAACTTCGTGTATTACACGGATATATAAATGTTGTAGGATCGAGATTCGATCTAAACGAGTCTATCAGAAGAGTTCTTGGATCAAATCAGAGGCGGAATTCATTGATTTGATCTTCAATTAGCTGGATACACACTAGAATTCATTAATCTGTCTTGTTTATTGATTTCACAATGTTTACAAGGCTAGAGACACTTCGACAGAGCTTCGATGTCGGAATCAGAAGGTTACCAATGAAAGACCAAGCACCAGTATATATAGGGAAAGCCATTTCATACGAAATGGTTATGTGTCCATTTCGTGCGAAATGCACTTTTCACACCCTAACCTCATTTTCTCGTATAACGTGCCCTGATCTATCATATCTAGTTACAAGACTCAATACAAGACGAAGTTGACAGACATATCAGAAGAGTTCTCGGGTCAAATCAGAGGCGGAATTCATTGATTTGATCTTCAATCAGCTGGATACACACTAGAATTCATTAATCTGTCTTGTTTATTGATTTCACAACGTTTACAAGGCTAGAGACACTTCGACAGAGCTTCGCTGTCGGAATCAGAAGGTTACCAATGAAAGACCAAGCACCAGTATATATAGGGAAAGCCATTTCGTACGAAATGGTTATGTGTCCATTTCGTGCGAAATGAACCTCTCTATTTCGTGCGAAATGAACCTCTCCATTTCGTGCGAAATGCACTTTTCACACCCTAATCTCATTTTCTCGTATAACGTGCCCTGATCTATCATATCTAGTTACAAGACTCGATACATGACGAAGTCGACAGACATATGCACCTACAGACTCCCCCTTGGATGTCGACAAGTCTGCAGTGTCGAGTCTTCAGCATGTCAAGTCTTCAGTCTTGATCAGTCTTCTCGTTCTCTTCCAAAATATCTGACATTGCAAACATCTTCAAACTCTTTCTTTTCTCCAGGATTTCAACCTGGCTCTTTATCATTCAAACTCCCCCTTGAATGTTGATCTAATCTTCATCATCTTCAGCTTTTCTTTCACGAATGATGTTCCAGGATCTAACTCTGGCTCTAACTCCGTCAGACTCCCCCTTTCATCAAGCTAGGATCGCTGTCTGGAATTTGCTATCGCCTTGAGATCGAATCCTGGCTCATCTGCACATAACTCAACCATTTGAAAGATAAACGAATTTCACATTAATAATCTCTGCTGCATCACTTGGTTTCATATTATTCAAAAAAATTTATCTCAAACAACTTTCCCAAACCACTATCGTTCATTCTGTTTAGCACTTGGAATTTTGAAAATCAGCTCTCCAACATCAGTTGTCGAAAATCCTTTTGAATTTTCAAAATTACACTAAAACACAATCTTTTTGGGTTTTTGTATTTAATGGAAAGCAGTAAATAAATATTTATAGACAATATTTTTGTGAGTCCGTGTAAGAGGATCATATCAGTTTTTGAGACATATCACTAACACCGTTGATCTTGATTAATCATTAAATTTTAAACAAATTCACTTCTGATTGTTAGTATTGTGGTCCACTTAAACTTCTACACATGTTTCAATTGTTTCGAGATACGAATTAGTATTTTAAGAACTAACTTTCTCATGTGTCCCACCTCAGAATATACTCCTGTATCGAAATTCCCTAGATTCAGTCTTACAAGTGAGTATACCAATCTGATATCTGTACTCTGGGTTGTGCGAGGCCTTGAGAGCTCAGGTACGAACTACCGTTCGATCAAAGAGATAAAGGCTCGACTTTTAGGTGTGTTTCCTTTAGGGAATCTTTTCTTCAACTGCCATTGATTCATATTTTTCGATATTTTTCAATTTTTTAGCAGATGGAGAAGCTTTAAAAAGCGCATTAAAATATTATACGAGAACTAGGCTATTGCTTCCGCAAAATAAGAAGTCCTGGTATAATACCCCAGATATCAAACAGTATAAAGACCTAGTATCTCAGAATCAGGCAATCTCTCAAACAAGATTTCGGGGGTTACCCATATATCCGAGAGATGTTCCCCACGAGATAAGCAAGTTTTGATATTTTAGGTTTATATCTCGAACAATCTACTAACTGTGTGAAGCCTACTGTCACATCATTAGTGAGACTTGTTTAAAATCATTTTGACTTTACAAATCTTTAGCAGGTTGTGATAGTCCACTGATGTACTATCATTTCCTCTTTTTCACAACAAGACTCGATTTTAGCTTTTTCATTGTTTTTTTATTTTTCAAATTTTCTAATTTTTTTAAAAAATTTTACTCCCCCTAAAATAAAAAATATGTTTCAATTTTTTATTTTACGAGAAAATTTGAAAATGTTCCACTTGTAGGAACACTAAACTGTACAAAGTTAAATTGACAACATGATGTGAATTGCTTCAAATCGCAATCCCTTGGCATAAACAATCAGAACTCCCCCTGACAACAAACTATTTTCCCATTATGATCTCAAAACACTTAAGTTTGTTTTAATCAAAATGGTTTTTCCGGAAAATTAGTTTTGTATGTCATTTCACAAACCATTTGTAGGTTAGAGGATCAATCTTCATTACTTTGTTGTTTTTTTTTAATCACTAGAAACCACTTGTAGGAAAGTTAGATCAAGTTCAACTTAATGACCTTGATTAACTTCTTGAAAGTGGAAACCTTCTTTCAACCACTTGTAGATTCACTTAACCACCATTACCACATGTAAATTTTTCAAACAAACATTTTCAAGAATGATGTCGATTCCTGCTCCACGATTACCAACTTGGGAGCTCCGGCAGGTCAGGATTTTCACTTAAAGAGATTCACCCAAGCCTGACGACCCTTGGGTGGTTCCAGATTTGCAGCCCGCAATGAAGGAAAATTAACATCATACATTGACAGAACTGACTTCTCACTTTTTACCTCAACTTTTGGCTCCTCTAATTTTGACGAATCAGAATCATTGCCCGAACGTGGCTCCTTTGACTTTGACGAGTCAAATTCATTGCCAGAAGATGGCTCTTTTGTTTTCGCAGAAACAAATTCATCGCCATTCTTTATTGGAACCCAATCTTTCCTAGATTTAGGTTTTCCAAATTCGTCAACTTGTGACATGAACAATTTTTCACAATTTCTTTTATACTCAAACACTTTGATAAAGACTTTATCCAAAAAATTAACTTTCTTTGATTTTTTATCAGTTTGATTAGTCAATTTTTCTTTCTTTATCTTCTCTTTTGTCCTCAGATTTGTATCTGATGAATTCGTTTTACTTTTTGCTGAGTAAATCGATTCATCAGAACTTTTATCTGAATCACCAGTTGTACCCGAGGACAAAATCTTTTCAAGATACTCCCTCGCTTTCTTTCTTTTCTTTCTCAATCGATCTTTCTGCCCTTGTGAAAGTTTCACTTTCTGTTCTTTCATTTTCTGATCTTTGGGCTTTTCTTCAATTTTGATCGATTTTTTCACTGTTCCATGAGATTCAGCCCTCGATCTTCCCTTTGATCTCATTTGGCAATCTCTGGCAATATGACCTTTGATTTGACATTCATAACATCTCCTCGTCTCAAACATCTGACTTTGGCAGTTAACAGCAATGTGTCCTTGAAAACCACATGTGTAACACACTTTGTTATCGTACCATTTTCCACTTTCAAACCACACACTTAGATCATAACATTGTTTGGCTTTATGGTAATCATCACTCCTCTTGTAAGCTTGATTTGACTTTTGAGCACTGTGGTCAAACCCGCACCACTTATTACCAACTTTTTGTGAGTTTTGTTTTTCAAATTTTTGTGGTTTTTTATAACGATTGGATGATTGAACTGATGATCTTTTATTGTTGTTTTGAAAATTTTTCGAATTTTTAACATTTTGTTTTTGTTCTACATTCTTCTTAAAAGGTTTTTGCTTTGAGCATTCACCTCTTTCAGTAGATTGTAAAACAGTTTCTTGAAATTTTTCTTTTAATTTCAAAAGTATTTTCTTTTTATCATCTTCATCATCAGATTTATCATCACAATCTTCAATTATGACCTTGTCATAATTTGTGACATTGTCACTTATTGGAACTTCATTGATCGGTTTTGGACATAATTGATCTAGTATTGCTGATGTTGTCACAAAACCTTTCAATTTCTTTTCTAGATCATCAATTTTATTTCTAGCACTCTCAACTTCTTTTTCAAGTTGAGAGATTTTCTCAAGATATGAATTTATTGCCTTTTCATTTTCAATTTTATTTTCTTCAAAAACAGATTTTTCAGTTTGAAATTTTGTTTCTTTTTCTTTTAAATTTTTGTTTTCCAATTTTATCCAAAAATCTTCATTTTCAGAAGATTTTATTTTGTTTTCAAAATCTTTTTTAGCTTTCAATTTTTCATTTTCCAAAAATGTTATTTTATTTTGAAATTCTTTTTCATTTTCTTTCAAATTTTTGTTTTCCAATGTCAAACTCTCCACATCTTTCAAGAGTTTGACATTGTCTGCTTTGAATTCATCACATTTTGAACACACAGTTTCAGAACTAGAAGTTTCACTTTTCTCGGATTCTTCATTCTTTAAAATTCTCTTTGTCTCTGTCTTGTATGTACCTGCACAAAAAAAATTTAACAAAATCAAGAGGATTCATATTTTCATCAATATAACAACCACTCTTAATATCATATTTCATAACATTTTTTGCTGCAAGACACATATTGACTCTTTGTCTCATTTCAAGAATGACATCCAAACTTATTTTTTCTAAGTTCTTTTCTATTTCATTCATCAACCCCTTCTTTTTCTTTTCATTTTCATACTTGTGTGTTTTGAGCTCACTGATGAATTTTTTTGGATAGAAATCGGAGAATCTAGAATCCTTTACCAGGTTTCTCAAAAATTCATTCCCCTCTGCAGGTAATGCATTTGCTAATCTTAATACCTGTTTAGCATTTAAATGCGTAAACGGGTTATTTTGGGAAAAACAACACTTAGGGTTTCATTTTCAGGGGAAACCGCATCTATTGGACCAAAAATTTTCAATTTTTCGAAACCGGGACGAAAAATGAAATTTTTGTGTAACAGACGCCTGGACACTGGGCCGTGTCCGCTGAACACGGGGCCGTGTCCAGCTCACTGTTTGCAGTTTTGTCCGAAACTACTTCTGTTTCGTGCTAACTTTTGGTGTATTCTTTCAGATGGCTAGGAAGTTCACAAGATTTAACGCAAATGAGCTCGATGAGAGGGCTAGATTCGAGATACTTCAAACGAGGCCGGAGGAATACCCAAGGCAAGCATGCACGGAACTGTTAACTATGGTGAATCAAATCGACCGTTTCAACAACATTGTCACGGGACCACTCAGAATCGCTTTAACAACTCGACTCCGTTCCGACCACGAATGCACTTTGGAATTCTATAGCACCCTCACATTCAACTCAAGGTGCGACCCATTCGACAATAATGGGGTAGCATTCCGATGCGGCGGAACTAGGTATTCGATCTCTATGGCACAATTTGGGTCGATTGTCGGGTTGTATGCGGAAGAGGATGCAGGCAACGAGGAAATACTGGAGGAATGCGAGAGATAGGTGAGAACGAACGCCAAGCCATTTGGGCTCAGATTGGTGAAGGGTACTACAATCCGAGCAGCACTAAGAGTACGAAGCTGAGGGATCCGCTATACAGATACATCCATAGGCTCCTCGGCTACTCTCTTAGCCAAAGGCATGATAGTAGTGGCGTCGTTGGGTTAAGAGATCTACTTGTCCTCCATTGCATCCACAACCGTAGGCCGCTCGATGTTCCGTTCTTCATGCTCCGAAACATGCATCATAACCGCCTTGCTAGTGCACCAACCCCTATCTTCTTTGGGGATTGGGTGTACCGTCTCTTCAGGCACTTCACCCGCATACCTAGGTCATTTGAGAGGAGCCCATGGTCGGGCAGGGTGGATATACACATATGTCGCTCAATGAACCTAGTTTATGAGGCGGAAGACGGGACGGTAAGCTTTCAAAGGATGCAAGGTCATGCATGGAACCCGCAAGAGGCACTTGTCCTCCACGCTCCACAACATCATCAATATCAATACCAACCCCAAGGTGATCCGGGCCAATCCTCCTCGGGAGGCGGTTTTCCTAATTTCCAAAGTTTGCATGATTTGTTGCAGGAAAACCTTATGTGCACCAGGAACACATACAACATGGCAAGCAACACGTACCACCGGGTTGGAGCTTTAGAGAGAAACATAACCGATATCCAAGATGATATTGGATATATCCGGGACCACATTGCAGGCCATGGAGGGGATGATGATGATGATGATAATGATGAAGACATGGAGTAGGCGGGAAGAGCGGAGGAAGATGCGGTTGGTTGATGATTCCCCAGGTTAACCCTTTTCTAATCTTGAACAATTTGAGGCCTGCGTGCCAAGTGTTGAACAATTTACTTTCCCTAACTTCTTTTATTTTCTGCATTTTATTTTTCTTTTAACTTTGTTGACATGGATGTTGAACTTGGTAAAATTAGGATGTTTGCTATGTTTTGGTGGAGTGTTTATTGATTAAACAGGTACAAACGAGGCTTAAAGTACTAAGCATTAGTAGTACTAAAGCCGGGACAGGAAAATCGAAGAAAGAAACCTGTTTATCAAATTTGCAGACTGTCCACACGGGGCCGTGTCCAGCCGCCACGCCCCCGTGCCCACTCCCCTGAACCTGCTGTTTGTTTTAATTCTGCAGACTTTGACAGACACGGGGACGTGTCCAACCAACACGCCCACGTGTCCACCTTCTGTAAGTTTTTATTACTGGCACCTGAGCACGGGGTCGTGTCCACTCAACACGGGGTCGTGCCCAGGTAAACAGTAACACAAAATTTTTGCTTTTCACACCTTTTACACATTCAATCAACCTAAAAACTTATTTTTGGGACACATTGAGGACAATGTGTAATTTATGTGTGGGGGGGATGCTAAAACCTTGAATCTTGCAAGTCATAAATACAAGCCTTACACAAAACTCTATTGGAACCGCTAATCACCCCAAATTTTTTCAAATTTTTTTCATTTTTTTACTTGTCTAGGTTTAACTCGGGAAATTCAAGTTCTCAAAAAGGTTATATTTTTACGAATTTACAACTGATAGCGTCGTGATAAAAAGAACCAACATAAGAAAATTATGAAAAGGCATGACAAGCTTAGTTAAAATTTGATTATATATACTTGATCACATAAAAACCCATTCCCACAAAAGTGAGTTTTGAGCCTTTATTGAGCATACAATTACATATCATTAGACTAAATGCTCATCTTTCGTTTCTTGTGTGAATAGCCGCTTGGTTCTTACGACTCTAGAACTTGCCACGACGATACATTCCTGGTCCTTATCAACTTAAACCCGAGTAAGTAAATGATAAAGGCATTAGGACTAACCCCTTTTTATTTCTACACCATTATTTTTCTTTTTTTTTTTATCACCTACCCAAAATCCCCCTAGTTAACCCCTTTGAGCCTAAACCTTTTCATTTCATAACCCAAACCAAACACCCTTTCACCCAAACCTTTTTTTTATTTTTAACCCTTTGTTTTAGTAACTAGCTCGGTCTTTCGTATGACTTTTCAAAAAAAAAAAAATAATAATAATAAATTTTGTTGATTATGAAGCAAAAGCAAATAAACAAACAAGTCTTTCAAAAATGACTTTGTTTGAAAAATAGCTTCATAGAAATAAAAGTGGGAAAATAAAAAGTCTTACGAAAACTGACGCTTGTTACGCTTTAGCCCTTTTTTACTAACCACTAACCACCAACCCAACCACCTACCTTTAACCCAAGCCTAACCCTTCACCCAAAAGTCCTCTTGATATTTACAAAGGTATATAAGTTAAAAAGGAGGAGGATTGATTGCTTGGCAAGCCTATGGTAGGAGTAAGTTCCATGCCGCTCTCGAGTGATCCACAAAAATACATTTTCGGCCGAGTGTTGAGTGATCCCCGTGAGGTATGTGAACTTGTATATAAATAGAATTTTAAAAAGGCATGTTATGCCCTAATAAGTAATTTATCTTATGAGAAGTTTTAAATAAATCATGACGAATAGGATTGTAAATAAATAAAAATAAAACTAAATAAAGAATCTTGGAAATCCCGACACTCTACGACAAGCCCAAAAACCTTCTTCTCTACCCATTCCATTTGGGTGTGTAATAGCCACATATTAAAGAGTTTTGCTTGAGGACAAGCAAAGATTCAAGTGTGGGGGTATTTGATGTGTGCAAAATGCAACATATAAATTTCATCAATTGTGGCATAAAACTAACCATTTTTTAGAACTAATGTTGGAAAAAGTGTGCTTTTGTCTTCCTTTTGTATTTTCAGGATTAAATGAGCTTAAATTAACAAAAGAAGGAAAAATACATCAAAATCTAACATAAATACAAGAAAAGGAACAAGACGTGACATGCCCGACCCCACGACAGCATCTTCCCAAGCAAAACAAGACAACAGAAGACTGAACACGCCCCGTGCTCAGCCAGCACGGGGGCGTGCCCAAGTGTCAGCAGAAAAGACAAAGTGGTAGAAGCTTCTATTTCCCACCACGGGGCCGTGCTCAGTGGACACGGGGCCGTGGTCAACTATAAGATTCGCACAATCCAGCAAATCTGCATAATACAAAGATTCTTCTGCACCACGGGGTCGTGCACAGCAGACATGGGGGCGTGGTCAACTAAAAAGACAAAACTGCATTAAATGAAGAAAGAGAAGGATGTGGACACGGGGCCGTGCCCGAGCTTCTGTTCAGCCTATAAATAGGAGTGCTTGGCTCAAGCTCAAACCATCCCTTGGCACACCACCTCTCTCACACTTCACCCACCACCCACCACCACCATAACACCATCATCCACCACCATCATCCATTATCCATCGTAGAGTGTGTGAGTCGTCTCGGGATCCAATATTGATCGTAAGAGTTCTTGACAATCAAGGCCATGTTTGCCTAAGTCTCTTACATCACTTGGTGAAGACAAAGTGTCTAGTGTAAAACTTTTTATTTCTAATCTTTTCGCACTTTTTATTTGGTTTTGTATTAATGACTTTAATAACTAGTTGCTTATGTTGAAGGTGATCTTTCCTTATCGTTTGTCCGTGGTGTCTTGGCATTATTTTACTGTCTATATAAAATAAAAGATTTTCACCATTCATATCTCCACGGTCTATATGGAGGTATGTTGGCTACCTGGTCAGGGGTTAAGGGAACGGTTTGGTTAAGGTCTTGCCATTGTTCAGCGTTTAGAGGTCCTGCAATGGACCTGGGTCAAATTTAGTAGGACCTCCTTCAATGCTTCACGGTATTGGATGGCGGGGGTCCAAACTCTTTGATCCCCTCATAAGTTAACTACTATTAATACTATAACCCGGCTATTTAGGACTGTATCCCTGCTGACTCAGACTACTTAGTCGAGGGTAACGTCACCTTCAAAAGAGGGCCCTACCATAATATTGCATTAATAACTTAATTAATTATCTTCCAATAATCCACCCTTTTAGGATTGTATCCTTGCTGACTCAAACTACTGGGGTGAGGGTAACGTCACCTTCAAAAGAGGGGCCTACTACAATAACTAAGATAATCTCTTAATAAGTGAAAAAGTGCGGAAATAATCAAAGGTTACACTAGATACGAGTCGGAACCAAGTGATTCATCTTGTCTATCTGTTTTTCTTTTTATTTTTATTTTCAGCATTTTTAGTTAGTTTTATTTTTCTTAGTTTAAAACATTTTTCTAAACTTTTTGATTTGATTAGACGTTGAGGATAAACCGGTACTAAAAGCTCTTATGTCCTTGGACGACCTCGGTATCTTACCAACACTATACTACGCTCACGATGGGTGCACTTGCCCATATGTGTGTCTAGTGTTAGTAAATATCGTGTTTTATAAATTTAAAACTTGACTAAAAAGTGTTAAAGGGGCTTAAAATATACACCTAATATATATAACACTCGACTACGCATCAAGTTTTTGGCGCCGTTGCCGGGGACACAAGGATTTTAAGAAAGCTTAAAATCGATGGCCTAATCAGTTTTTCAAAACCTTTTTAAAACGCGCGCAATTTTTTTTTTCTGCATTTTAGTTTAGTTTTGCATTTACAGTAACCTGTACACGGGGCCGTGTTCACTGAACACGGGGCCGTACTGCACATTTTCATAAAAACACCCAGTAACAGTAGCTTGAACACGGGCCGTGCTCACTGAACACGCCCCATGCTCAACGAAATCAGTAAATTTAATTAAAACGCCCAGATACAGATCCTGAACACGGGGCCGTGCTCACTGAACACGGGGCCGTGTCCAGCCTCTGTTTCCGTTTTTATTTTTGTTTTCTGATCTCGAGACTTGGTTGTGGTCTGCTGAGTGATTCTTATGGATCAATACTCAGGAGGTTACAACTACACCTATGAGGAGGATGATTATAGGAGTAATTATTGCACTAATTGTCGTAACACACACTCGGTTCAAAATAATCACTCATATCAACCATCCAATTCATACACTTACTATGAGGAACCCAGGTACAAGCCACCAACTTCATACACATCCTATGAAGACCAAAGGTATGAACCTCCTCCCTCATACTCATATTTTGATGAACCAAGGTATGAGCCTTCATACTCGTACTTTGAGGAACCAAGATATGAGCCACCACCTTCGTATGCTTATTATGAGGAACCATGGCGTGAACAACCCACCTCATATGAGTATTATGAAGAACAAAATTACGACCCTTATCCATCATATGCTTACAATGAAGAACAATGGTGTGAACCATCAACTTCATATGGGTATTATGAGGAACAAAGGATCGAACAACCGGATTCAAGCTTTGAAAATTCCGATTCTTTTTCTATAACCGAAGTAACCGATAGGATATTAGAACACATTAGAGTTATCGATCCCTGTATAAAAGAATCTCGCGCAAGGGAAGAGGAGTCCCGCGCAAGAGAAGAATTAAAAAAGGAAGAGATAACTGAAAGTGTAAAAATGGAAGAACAAATAAGTGAAAAACCGACACATGAGTTAAACAACGATAAAGGTGAGTCCGACAACGTTAAAATCCAAGAAGAGTCTAATTTTGAAGAAATTAATCTCTTGTCACCTTCTTTTGAAAATCATTGTTTAGTACCCACTCATGCTAAGTTTTTAAAAGAGTTAAACACTAACACTAAAATTGACGAAACAATAAGTGTTAAGTTAACTAATGATCAAACCTCACTAATAAAAGAAGACCCATTTGAAATTAACATTACACCGGTTCCATGTTTCTTTCAAAATTCGTTTATTAGTAACGTCACAATTGATAAAGATCTTTGTGTTAACATAATGCCTAACTATATTTTCGAA
>JARYGA010045688.1:0-63130 GCA_030545235.1 Helianthus tuberosus | reverse complement strand
TGTTCGTTTGTTAATTTTAAGCAACGCACAAAAACGAACGTTGATAAACACAAACGAGCACAAACTAACGTTTGATGAACACAAATTGAAACAAACAAACACAAACAAGCGTTCATGAATACAATATATAATTCACTGAGACTTATCAAATATTTTATTTGTCGAAATTTTGAAGTATTTAAATAAAAAATATAAAAAACTTAAAACACTAATGAACTATCGAACACAAACAAACACGTTATCGAACTTTCACCAACATAAATGAACAAATGCGGTCTTTGTTCATGTTTGTTCATTTAACTAAACGAGCGAAATTGCTTGTTCGTGTTCGTTTGTTTAATAAACGAACGAACACAAACGAACTTCCCACCGAATGGTTCACGAACGATTCGCCGAACGTCCGGTTCGTTTGGAGCCCTAGTTAGACTTATATGAACAATATTAATTTAAAATGTTAAATATAATAACTTAAATGTAAACATTTAAAAAAGATTCTTAAATTTTGGATTATACCTTTTATTTTTTGAATCTTATGTAATTTTGTTTCAAGCAAACCGTTGCTAAAATCGAAACCGAACGGTTTTCAAAAGTCGAAAACCGAACTGAACCGAACTGTGCACACCCCTTAATATGGATGCAAAAAACCACCACCACCACCACCACCATACTCAGTAAATCCCACCAATAGCAAAGCTAAGGTAGGGTCTGAGGAGGGTAAGATGTAGACAGCCTTACCTCTACCCGTAGGAATAGAGAGGCTGCTTCCAGGGAGACCCCCGGCTCGATGGTGGTTTTGCATCAAACCTTGACATAAGACACATAACACTCGGCAATTACGACAAAGGCCAATTAGTGCTGTACTCTCTTGTCTTTCGGCTATCAACGCCACCACATGATGCATGATTAACCATCCCCCTCTTTTAACATTATTTTCACGAAATTAGTAAAATAACATTAAAATTAGTGCACTTTCACTTTTGGCCCCCCGAGCGCCCATACATATATACATTATATGCGCATACCGCAAGCGGGGCGTAATGGATGCAAAAAATGTGGACAAAATATATCTTGTGAACACCTACAAAACGTTGCTCCTTCGACCTAAAGCCCATTTGACATATTACCCAACCTGATCGCCGCACCCTTGGGCCACCTCTAGCATCTAGATCGTTAGTAGGCACATTTTTTAATGAAAGGGCTGTACTTGTATAACTCTTCAGTAATCTCAATACTCAATAAAAATTGAACATTAAGAAAGAGCCAAATGAAAATATTTTAAACCAAAAAGCTTCAGGAGAATAAGATAACTGACCGTAGAAGACAACTTGCGTTTACGAGCCTGCACACGTCGTAAAAAGGGCATGTTAGAGGTCGGTCTGATCCCAAAGTATACCAAAACGAAAAATAAATGAGCAGATAAAAAGAAAGTCTCACTCGATGACCTGCCTTTATTTCATGCGAATTTTTATTTGATAGCGCTACAACTTCTAACTGCATTATAGAAAATAAATGACAAATTAGAAAACAGAGGAAACAACCATACACCCATATTACTTTAACCCATCCTGAAGTTTGGAAAGTATTTCCATTCTTAAATGTATGTACAGGTGTAAACGAGCCAGGCCGCTTAAGTTCTTGAAGGGAGGTTAAAACAAAACTGGAGTTCATGTAACAATCGTGCTCGAGCCCGAACTTCATACACCGATGTTGATTAGGTCCGCAACTAAACGTGCATACTATGTATATAGTAAGTAATATAACTATGATAACAAACGAAAAACATGTGTATATATTATGTTATGTTTTCAAATTAATAAAATATATGACTAACAATTAGCAGACCGAATCGTAGGCGAACTGGAGCTTGTAAAATTACTAAGAAGCCGAGCTTGAGCTTTAGGCATAGTGCTCGAAACGAATTGAGCGAAAGCTAAACTCTTGAAGAGTTGAAGGTAAGCCAACTGGGAGTGACAGTTGCGTCTCGAAAGCAGCTGGTCTTGTTTATCAATCGAGTAGTCAACAAACAAGAGCATGTCAATGTGGAAGGCCAGGAAGAATATAACTAGTATATGTATATCTGTACAAATGAAATTAACCTACCAAACATACAAATAACTAGAGACCTAGAGTAGTTATTAACTTATTATTAATAATGATGTAGAGTAATAATAATTACTCTAGTTATTTAGCATGTTAAATCTATTTGTATTAGATTCTAACACTGTAAATATAAATCTTAAATAAAATAGAGAAGGCTGTAAAATTGTTTCAAGTTACCTCCTTCAAAAATTCAAAGCCTAAAAACTTGACATGTGCATCAGCAGTTTTGTCTTCCATAGTTGAAAATGTGTAGTGTTTTGGTAAAACACCAAGCAAGTAGCCGACTAAAAAATGACCAGCTTCGTGCTGCACCACTTGTCTATGCATTTCAAAAGAATATAATAAATAGTCAATGCTTGACTTTTATGAAGTTGCCCTGCCCTGCCCTGCCCAATAAGTTGTTTGATCAATTCCAGAAACTAACTAATATATTTTCAACATGAAATATTGTCTTGGCTGGCCAGTTAGTTACAACCGTGGTAGAAGAAGAAGAAGAAGAAGGCTTACTTGTGTTGGACTATATCATCATTGTCTTGGCCAGAAGTCTGCATACATAGTTGATGAATCTATTCTTATTTAAGATTAAGAAAAAAGTGGAACTAAATAAGTGGTTGGTGTCAACATACAAAAAGGTTGGATAATTGGATGGAATGAAGAATTGCATCAAGCAATGAGTGGAGAGTAGGTGTTTCTGTGACACTGAGATGTAACTGCTCTACCGAGGAGACTCTCCGGGGAACCTATCAGCAGCGTAAAATGAAATAAGATTTGTGCTATTCTAATAAATAAATAAATAAATAAATAAATAAATTGAACCTCCTCCTCCTCCTCTTAAGGATAAATGAATGACCTGTTTGGCAGCAGCGAAGCCAAAGAGAGCAGGTGGAGATGGGTGACGGAGTAAAGAAAGAGCCAATTTGAAATTGCCCTTGCTCAGCTGCCTATCCACCATTCTTAGTGCCTCCTCCACTCTACCACCGCCAACCGACAAATTCATTATCCTCCTCAGGGGAAACACACACACACAACTAACAGCACAAAAAGCAATATGTATGTACAACTCTCCCTCTTTACCTTACCCACAAACCCTTTTACTTCACCCGCCAATCACACACATACTCTAAAGAGATGAACCCCGCCTCCTCACACACACCCTTAAGCGGCAGCGGCAAAGGTTTGCCATGTAAGCAACTTAGAGGGTGGCATGGGTGTTGCCAAGTGGCAAACTACCCTACAGGGCTTACCCGCATGGCCACCGTCCCCCTAACAAATTTGCTCTTTAAAAAAAAAAAAGATATTTCTTAAATTTTAAATGGAAAATAAAGATCTATTTAAAAACGATTCAGAAGAGTCGGAACAAACAACTGAAGTAATAAACTTTAGTGAAAACGAAAAAGGTTTTGTATCAGATTATATGATTAACTCTGATCAACTAACAAAAATTAGCAAGCTTAAATTCAAGCTTGACACAAAACAAGTTTTTAGTCAACCAAAAACTTTACAAAGTTTAGTTTCTAGAGCCTTTTCTAGAAAAAATAAAATATTTTATTGTTTTAACACTGAAGAACTTTCAGTTGACATAGAAAATATATTAGGAGAAGTTTATTTGTCACTCCTAACAAAGGGAGAAATAGCAAAAAAAACTTTTACATATTAAACAATAATTGAGAAAATCTCTCAATATGGTACATATAGGAGCAGTCAAAATTCTCCTAAAAGCACAATTTAGAGATGGAATTAATTTTCCTATAAAAATTGCCCTTGTTGATAATAGAATTATAAATAGGCAAGACGCTCTTCTAGGAGCGATTCAAGCAAATTTAGCTTATGGTAAATTTACGTTTACTATATATCCTAAATTTGCTTTACATCGAGATTCAAAAGATTTTGATAAAACTCTAAGTTTTATACATCAGTGTGAAAGAACTGATCTTATGGAACCAGGAAATAAAGTTTTTACGATTAATTATTTAATTTCGTATGCTTTAACTAATAGTACTCATTCAATTGAGTATAAAGAAAAAAAAAATATAACAATTGAAGATATTTTCTCAGATATTGGAGTTGTTTAAGGTAGTAAATTTTCTGAACATTCACAATTACAAGAAAATTGGGCAATTGATATTGCACGAAATAAACAAATTCTAGGAATAAAACATAGACACAGTTTTGCTGGAACCTCTTCACAAACAAGAGAATCTAGTAACACTGAACATCTAATACGATCCATGTCGGAAAGAATAGACAAATATGGAGAAATTTTAAAAGAGGTTATTGGGACATAATGTCTTTAAAACCTATTTTAAATTATTTACATATTCTTGATGAGTAAATCGCTTATGAAGAAGAAGATATATATACTTCTTTAATTCGAATACAACAATTAAAAGAAGATTTTATGATGAGTCATAAAATAAAGTCTCTCAACATAGAAATTATTAAAAGAAACATTGTTGGCTCTAAACAAAGAATTTTTGAGCTTAAAGCTAAAAAAACAACAATATCTATAGCATGAGTTCTCTTGGTAAAATAGAAGAACTGCTTAGAGATTTAATTATAAAGATGGAAAGTTTGTCTACCAACGAAAATCTTGAAGCAATTGCTGCAAAAATCATCAAGGATATTTCGGGTAAAGTTGATGAAAAAATAAATTCAGAAACTCTTTTGCCCAAAAAGCAAAAAGAAAAAATGGTCAATGAAAAAAGCTTTCAAAAATGTTCATTTCCAAATTTTAACGTTGGAAATCCATCATTAGGAAGCTCTAAAAGTCCAAATGCATTAACATGGCCTTTCGGACCACCTAGGCCACCCACATGACTAGTTTTGTCAAAAAACTAAATATGGAAATATCTCAAAATGCAATTTGCCTTTTTGAAACATACATCCAAAAGACAAAATGAACGATATATTTTTTCATAATAGTCAAATAAAAAGAGTTGAACAAAGAATTAAAAATATTAAAGATAAAAAGATTATTTTATCTTGCGGGTAAAATGAGCTCTATCACTCAAAGATTGGAGCAAATTTTAGATGAACAATTGGATACCCTTCCAGTTGAACAGATAAATGAACTTGTTAATCTCATTTCATCAGATGACAAAGAATGTGAACAAAAGTTTTCTGAAGATAAAATCTTACATGAAAGATATTTTTCTGAAGATAAAGAACAGATCTTTACTTTAAAAAATGAAGAACCAAGGATCTTTCCTTTAAAGGAAGAAGAACCCGAAACTGAAAAAAGTTCTTCAGATATCGAAATGTCTCCAAGACATTCAAAACATAGAGTAAATAATGCCTCTACTAGCAGTAGTAACAAAAGTTCTAGTAGAAAAAAGAATATGGAATTTTCCATGCCGTATCATAAAGGTATACCTGATTCTAATAGTAATAACAATGGTAGTTCAACTACTATTAATACTATTAAAATTGATTGTATCTTTAATCTCGACAAAAGAAAGAGGTAATTGACAAATGGAACACTGAGATCAGTCTAATTATTCAGACTAATCCAGAAGAGTTCTCCCATGCTAAGGCTTTGTTATTATTAGTTGGACATAAGTCTGCAGGAATTGTCCAAAACTTCATCAAAGGAACAACTTGGAATGAAGATTTGCATGGTGAGGATCTTTTTGATCAAATAATAAATGCAATATATATGATGTTTTTAGGTCTTGACTTCATGACAGATAAAGGCCGAGAAAATCAAAAGTTGCTAGAAAAAGCAAGACAAAATCTTGCTAAAGCAAAACTTTGTGATATATGTCATTTAGACGACTTCACTTGTCTTTATGAAACAAATTTATATAAATTAGGTACAGGTGAATTCCATTCTTGGATTGATGCCTACTTAATGAAAATTCCTATCATCGGAGATAAGGCAAAAGAATGATGGAATAAAGAAAAAAATCAGTTTACAATGCACTCTCTTGGGTTTGCTACAAGAATTGTTAAAGAGGAAATTGCAGCCTATTGTGATTTTTCTAATAAACAAAAATAATTAAAACGTTTTAATAAAAACTGTTATAAAAAACTCACTGAGTTACCACAATTATCTTTTGGCTATGAACCAACAAGAGATAAAAGTTATTTAAAAAAGAAATATAAAAATAAATATAAAACAAAAACTAAAAAACGTTTTTGGAAAACCAAGAAAAGAAAAATTTCACCGGGAAAATATTTTTCTAAAGAAAAACCTAAGTTTTGTCCTCAAGGGAAGAAAAAATGTCGTTGTTGGATATGTTCTGGAGAATGACATTATGCCAACGAATGTCCCAACAGACAAAAATTTCCGGAAAAATTAAAATTTATCTCGGAAGCTGAAATTGAAGGATATTTCCCTTCTGAAAATATTTTTGATGGCTATACGCAAGTATATACATTAGAAATACTAGATAACTTGTCATCATCAGATTCTTCAACAGAAGACTCAAAATGAATTCTAACCATTCTTTTAGTTGGAGGGATGAGAATCATAAACAAACTCATTGTTTTGAATTAGTATATTCAAATATAACTAATCCAAATTCAACTTATATCAAAGGAAAAATCTTTTTCAAAGGATATAAAACAATTGCTCTACATTGTTATGTAGATACAGGGGCAAGTCTTTGTTTAGCAAGCAAACACGTAATTCCTGATGATCTATGGGAAAATACTCCCAAAGATATTAAGGCAATTATTGCTAACAAAGAAGTCATTAAATTAGATATGGTTTGTAGAAATCTTATAATCTATTTTTCTGGAGATCCATTTACCATTCCTACTATCTATCAACAAGACTCGAGTATGGATTTACTTCATGGAAATAATTTCTGTCAACTTTATGGACCTTTCACTCAATGGTTAGACAGAGTATCTTTTCATCTTAATCAAGAAATGATTTTGATTAAAAAGGTTACAAAAGCTTTTCAAATAGGAAAACCAAATTTTCTTGAATCCATGAAAAAAGATTCAAAGATAAAACAGATTCCTGGAACTAATATTGTTCAAGAGGTTATAAAACCGGAAAGAATATTTTTACTTGAAATACAAAAGTTTCAAAAAAATGAAGAACTACTTGAAAAGGTTTGTTCAGAAAATCCTATTGATCCTGAAAAGTCTAAAAAATGGATGAAAGCATCAATAGAACTTATAGATCCTAAAACTGTTATTAGGGTAAAACCTATGAAATACAGTCCACAGGACAGAGAAGAATTTAATAAATAGATTAAGGAATTACTTGATTTAAAATTAATTATTCCAAGTAAATCACCTCACATGTCTCCAGCATTCTTAGTTGAAAATGTGACAACTGGCACAAAATCGATAATTTTCGTACAGTGTAATTATTATTAAATATCTGCAATTATGTGCTTAAATGTCAACATAGTCTGATTTCATGCTATACATGTGAATTCATGCACGTTTTATACTTCAAATATTGTTTTATGCATTACTTTAGCGTTGCGTCAGAAAGACTAGTAAACTCACCGGTAGGACACACCGTGTCAGCAGTTTTGCAGAAAACAATCAGACAATAGAATTGGGGCCTAGGAGTAGGTCCAACTTCTAAAATACAATAAAACCCAAGTGTGGATACAAGGGTTAACATATAAACTTTCCGGAAGCTAAACTATGCACTAAAAAGCACCCGAAATGCACTCTAAATGCAGAATTCAGCATAATTCAGCTATAATCAGCTTTTAAGCACATTAATATCATGTAGAATTTATGTTTTATTGTCCAAAACAACATACAAAGTGTCGGGGATTAAAACTGCCACAAAAAGTGCTTTATACCTAGTGAAACTGCGCAATTCAGCACTTTAACGAACCGTAACGAACCGAACAACCGGACAATAACTGGGACATCAAAATTTGACTAGAAGTAATGTTTTTATGATATTAAACTAGTATTGATGCTAGAACACCTTAAAAATCATAAAAACCCCTAAACACACTTAAACATACTTAAACCTCCTAGTTTGCACTTTAAACCTTCAATTTCCAAAATATTACATTTTACCCCCCCCCTCACCAAATCCGGCCCCTATGGGTCCCACATGGAGATTTTATTTGATTTTATTATATTTCATTTGATTTTCTTAGATTATATTAGATCTTATGCCAAGGAATATTCTACAAATATACCATAAAGTTGATATAGAAAATCTAATAAAATCCTAAACAAATCACACTTTCATTCATTCCATCTTCTTCCTCCCTTCACCTCTAACTCTCGGCTCATATACACACACCCTCACTCACCTTTTTCAAGCTTCAAACAACCATTCCAAGGCCACTAGAAGGTGTATGGAGATCATCTAAGAAGGCTTGAAGTGTAAGAACTTGAAGGACCACCTTGTGGAGCTTTTAACCACTCACTTTCTTCCTTGTTCATCACCTTCATTTTTGTGCCACTTCCCTAGCCATTAGAGCTAGTAGTAAGCTTCTTTATCACTAATTTAATTCATGTTTATGCTATGTACAAGATTCACCATCTAAACAACTTAACTTCTAATGCTAAAAATAAGAAGATCTAACATATTTATAAAGAAAATAAGTGATTACATGAAATTTTAGTGTATGTAATGAATTTGTTGATGTTGTATCTTGTGTTTATGATTAGATCAAGCATGTTAAAGCTTAGATCTACCAAGTTTAAGCATGGATCTTGATGGATCCATGGTTAAACTTGAAGGTGAACATATGAAGCATAATGTGAACTTGAAATATGAATTTTGTGCATAAA
This sequence comes from Helianthus tuberosus, assembly GCA_030545235.1. Lineage (NCBI taxonomy): Eukaryota > Viridiplantae > Streptophyta > Magnoliopsida > Asterales > Asteraceae > Helianthus > Helianthus tuberosus. The sequence continues at coordinate 54,301 of JARYGA010045688.1, read as the reverse complement.
CTTGTAATTTTGAAGTGATAAAGTATGTGTAGAATTAATTTTTGAAACTAAAACTCATGGAAAATTTGTTAAAAATATAACATAAAGCTTGTTTTTGAAAGATCTAAAGATATTAAGCATGGATCTTGAAAGATCCATGGGTAAACATGAGATTAAAAACAATAATCTTTCTAATAAACATAAAAGTGGTTTTAGAAATATGATTTACAAACTTTGAAACCGTTAAACTCATGGATGAGTTGGTTAGTAAAATAAAGTCTTATAAAAAGTTGGTTAAAAATTTACAAGAACACTTATTTTGGAAAGATCACCTTATGTAAAGTGTAGATCTAAAAGACTACACATGTTTAACAAGAATCAAGTTCACCATGATGTTTCATATGAAGAAATTAGTATATGTGTTGATGATTGTTGTTGAAAATTGTTTTGATGATTGAAAATGTGACACCCCAGGAAAACCAGGAAACCACGCAACTTAACTAGCTTCCTAAGTAACCACGTGCTAAATTTCGGGACGAAATTTTCTTAACAGGGGGAGAATGTGACAACCCTCATAATTACATGTATCCGTACGATTAATTAATGTTAATTAAAGTTCTTGATGACTGTGCTGAATTACTTAACTGCTTTCTGAGTACTGCGTCATACTTACAAGTGCTTGTTAACATACTAGTCTTGTGCAGAAAATTGACTAAATAGTCCTGTATGCTTTCCTAAGTGTTGGGAATTAAAAGTTTTACAAAAAGATACATAAAAGACACTATACGGAACAACTTAGCACTTTAACGGAACGGTATCTAACCGAACAACCGAACATTACCCGGAACACCAAAATATTGTTAAAAACATTGTTTCACTTTTTCTAAGCTAGTCATGGTTCCCGAGCACTATAACACACTACATAATACATGTAACACTAAACTTTAGACTTTACATCTTAACACCCTACTAATTACCATTTACCCATTTAATTTACAATTACCCCCTCCTTATGTAACCGTCCCCTAGGGGACCCCACTCACCAAGATTTGAAAAATCTCCACTAAATCTTCTCCATATCTTCTATGGATCCCCTTGGACTTTGTGTGATTATGTATGTACTTAGGAAGACACATTAACCAAAGGATTTTAGAACTTGGTGGATATAAGATCAAGATCACTTAACCATCTTCATCAAACAAACTCACTCTCTCTCCCTCTCCATAGCTACGGCCGAAACACCCCCTTACACTCCCACCATTTTCGATTTCCCTCCATCAAATCCAAGCTTCATTCAAGGTGATACAAGGTGGGTTAGAAGGTGTGGAACTCACGGATCGTCAGGGACCTCTCTAGTGTGCTATTATCCACCACTTTTGCTTCTTGATCTTCCCTAGCTTTAAGCTAGTTGTAAGACTTCTTTGATCTTGTTTACTTCAAGTTTTTAGTGATTAAAAGTTGTAGTTTGTTGATTATTACATGAACACTAAAGATCATGCACACAAGTCTTGAACATAAAGCTTTACATAATATGATAAATGGATGAAACAAGATGAAATAATGCTAGTATAATGTTGTTATGTTGATGATGGTACTTGACATGATAAATCTGAGGTAAATAAACGATAACCTGCTGCAAGTGATGTTAAATGTCGTTGTTGATCACTAAACATGTTAACGGAACAAATAGAACTTGCGTTAGAGCGCTATAAGCTGAAAACAGCTTCTGTCCAAACATTTACGGCCAACTTCAGTTGGCTGTAAACAGGTCGATACTTATCAAAAAATTGATTTTCTGAACTCTAAATTATGTATTTTCAAAATACGCTTCAAATGGCGCTGAAATCATATTTTTTTGAGGTCGTTTGCTATTTTTAAAGGGGCATTTTTCACAGCAGCAAAAGCTGCATTTTTACTGCAGAAAATATGTGTGATCTTTTTCGTCATAACTTGAAATCTGTGTAGAATTAGCTCATGAAATTTGTACTGTAGATGACCACTGATGTCTTTGTAATGCTCCAACTGGAATTTCATCAATTGGACTTACGATGAATTTTAAATAAATTATTCCGTGGACTGCAGTCAGAAAGTGATGAATCTAATTGCAGTCCGGTAAATGATTTTTTATAAAATATTGGTAATGAATTGGATCCCGATATTTTTACACAGTAATATATGGATTGTTTGTAACATTCTGTAAAAGTTTGGGAATTTTTGGCATAAGTTAACTATTTTATTAAAATTCCCGAAAACAGCCCAGTTTTGAATGTTAAAGCTGAAACGACATAAGTAGTAATTTGCGTGTCTAAATGTCGGGTAGGTTATCTGAGAATGATCTAACGTGTTATATGTCAATGAAAGTGTTATGTGAAATATCGTATGTTTGCTTTTGAATGGGTATAGATGGGATGTTTATATGGGCGTGAAATGTTAACGTGAGTGCGTGCTATGTGATAGATGCATGTAGGAACTTCTTGCTTATTTGAAGTCACTAATAAACTAAGTGGTAATCATACTAGGACGTGATTGACCAACACCTATTGTTAGCTACTTTAAGAGTTCAACCGAGCAACCAAAGGTGAGTTCACACTCTCTCTAAGGCATGGGATTCCCGGTGGTTGGGAATGGGTTAAAGAACTAAAACGGAACCTGCATATCCTCCTTGGGTAGGATATGTACCGCCATCCTCCATGGGTAGGATGCCAATATAAATCCTGCGTATTCTCCTTGGGTAGAATACGTACATTCGTCCTCCTTGGGCAGGAAAACAACCTTAAAACTTACTAGACAAAAACTCTATCATTAAGTCCCTCATTTTATATCGACTTAATCGCCGAGGCCGATGGCGAGCGGGTCATTAGTTAATAGCGCTATTAGGTTTGACAAACCTCACACCGTGCCTGTAGGACGGGCGTGTACTAATGGATCATGGCAAACAGTCAATGATGATAGACATTGACTTAGGGCACAACTTACTTTCGTCAGTAGTCGATATGGTAACGGTCTAGTGGTTCACATGGGGAAGCCCCCACTGGTTATGGTTTGGGAAAGAAGGAATTGGTTAATCATATTTTCAACTATGGGGTAACCCCCACGGCAAGTAAGCCAGCTAAAGACAAACCATGTTTTCGAAAAAAAAAAACAACTTAAAACAAACAACCAACTGTGAACTCGCTCAACTTTATTGTTGACTCCTTGTTACATGCCTTGCAGGTCGTTAGGTATCTATGGAGCTTGCACGGGGAGGCGTGGTCGTTGTGGGACATGGACTGTCGAGTCCCATGTTAAACATTTAAACTTATGAACTTGTTACTTATGTTTTGGTTTTACCTTTAATGCTTCTGCTATTTAATTTGAACTTGGTTAACTAGCTTTTGATCACCAATTATATTGTGTGGTTGGATTTTATCTATCTTAAATACATTGTTCAATATGATTGGTGGCTCGATCCTGGTCATGTCACGCCTCCAAGCGGTGATACCCCGTATGGTGGATTTTAGGGGTGTGACAGATTGGTATCAGAGCCGTTGGTTATAGTGAACTTGGTTTTAAAAAGGGAAAAGCTTTTTGACAAAACCAGACTATAACCTGTACAGTGCTCAACGATCCACAACGACGGTTTGCTCCACGTGCAAGACTCGACACAATAGGTGGTGTGATTTATGTTTATATTGTCTGTTTGATAGTTCACATTGTGCATTAGTTAACGTGATAACTGCTATTTGAACCTTGTGTGTTTACTCTCTTCTGTCATCCCACGCTTACGCACTTTCACGACACTTTTCTCACTTACGTTGCTTCGTTGTGAAGATCATAGGTGGATGTTTGAACTTGACTCAAGCCCAGCTGACGGCTCTAATCAACGAACGAGTGGCTGAGGCACTCGCAGCTGTCCCTGGAGGAGGTATAATCTGCTATATCAACCCATCTTAGGACGTTTAGATCCTACCCTCGCGAACCAACTCTTGTGCTTAACCTTATCTTTTATTATCGCGCCAAAGGTCAACATGCTCCGCCTCCCGTATGTACGTTCAAAACATTCATGGACTGCCGACCTAGTACTTTCAGCGGCACAGAAGGAGCTGTAGGTCTTCTTCACTGGTTCGAGAAGATTGAGTCTGTTTTTTAGATGTGTGAATACCCTGAAGATCGTAGGGTGAAATTTGCTACTGGAACACTTGAAGGTGCTGCGTTAACCAGGTGGAAAGCACAGGTTCAACTGCTAGGGCTGGCGGTTGCTAATGCCACCCCATGGAACGACTTCAAATATTTGATCAAAGAAGAGTACTGTAGTCGTGACGACATCCACAAGCTAGAGGTGGAATTTTTCAATTTGAAGATGACGGGGTCTGAAATCGAGGCATACACAAAGAGATCGAACGAATTAGCTATCTTGTGTCCTACTATGGTGGATCCTCCTATCAAGCGTATCGAGCTGTACCTTAAGGGTTTGGTGCTAGAAATTCAGAGCCACGTGACCTCAGCTAATCTTGGCACCATTCAGCAAATCATCCGGTTGGCTCATCGTCTCACTGATCAGGCAGTTGAGCAGAACAAGTTGCCCAAGCGTATTAGCGCTACTACTACTTCTGATGCTCCCAGTGATAACAAGCGCAAGTTGGATGGAAATTCGGGTAAGGGTTCTACTTCAGTTCAGTCTCAGTCCCAGCAGTGAAAGACAGATGAGTACAGGAGCCCCAGTCAGCAGTCTTCTGGGAATCAAGATCAGGGTGGATACAGGGGAAATCACCCTAAGTGAAATCGATGTAATTTGCACCACAGCGGGCCGTGCAACAAGGGTCGTTGTCAGAGATGTAACAAGTTGGGTCATGAAGCCAAGGATTGCAGGAGCTCACGTCCTGCGAATCAGAATCGTCAACAGCAGCCACAAGCTCCACAGAATCAGCAGCAACAGCAGGGTAACAAGGGATGCTATTAGTGTGGTGCTGAAGGTCACTTCAAGAGAAACTGTCCCCAGTTGAACCAGAAATAGAACAACAACAACAATCAGGGGAACGGAAACAATAATGGGTTAAACAATGATGGCAATGGAGCCAGGGGACGTGTTTTCGTGCTGGGCCAGGGTGACGCGAGGAACGATCCCAACGTTGTGATGGGTAAGTTTCTTCTGGATGACTTCTTTGTTACTGTTTTATTCGATTCGGGTGCCGATACTAGTTATGTGTCCTTAAAAGTTAGTCAAATGCTTAAGCACACTCCAACACTTTTGAACACCAAACACACGGTAGAGCTAGCAAACGGTAAAAGTCTCGAGGTCACACACATAGTTAAGGGTTGTAACCTCGTCTTAGCTGGCCAGACCTTCTCTATCGACCTCATTCCTATCGTTCTGGGTAGTTTCGACGTTGTTGTTGGGATGGATTGGTTATCTCATCAGCAAGCGGAAATTCTTTGCAACGAGAAGATTGTCCGCATCCCTCGTTCTGGTGAAGAACCCCTCGTGATTCGTGGTGTGACAACTGGCATGAAACCGGTAATTTCCGTACACTTTAATTATTATTTAATGACTGCAATTATGTGCTTAATTGTCAGAAATGTCTTAACACATGATTAAACAAGTGAATTCATGCACGTTGTATACTACAAAATATTGCTTTATGCATAAACGAGAGCGTTGCGTCAGAAATACTAGTAAACTCACCGGTAAGACACACAGTGTCAACGGAAGTGCAGAAAGCAGTCAGTCAATAAAATTGGAGCCTAGGTGTAGGTCCGACAACAAGAATGCATTAAAACCCAAGAGTACATACAAGGGTTTAATATATATGCAATACGAAAGCAAAAATAAGCACTAAAAAGCACCCGAAACGCACTTTAAGTGCATAATTTATATAAATTCAGCTCAATTCAGCATTTAAACATATGAATATTATGCAGAAATTTCGTTGTGATATCCAGAATATTTCCCCAAATGTTGGGAATTAAAAGGGATACAAAAAGGTACTTAAAGGGTACTAAAAAGTGTAATTTAGCACTTTAACGGATTGATATCCAACCGAACAACCGGACTTAACCCGGAACATAAAAATATTGACATGACATTGTTTTTATTTTTCTAAACTAGTTAGGGTCCCCGAATACCCTAACACCCGTTACAAAACACTACACACATAATAACTAATTTTATTTCCTAAATAAACTAACTAAGCATTTAACCAATTAGTTGAAATTGAACTATTTACCCACCCCCCTTTTGAACGTTCGGTTCCCCCTAGGGAACACACTTTTGAGCTTTTGATTATTATAATCACATGTGCTCATTATCTAGATGACACAATGTTTATTGGATAATAAGATTGCATGGGTTATGAAATAGTTTATAAGAATGGCTTAATGGATAAACCTTACATTCACAAACCACACAAAATTGCAATTCTTTCTTTCCTCTTGCTACCTTCGGCCGAGAACCACAAGCATCATTCCACCCACTTTCAATTTCTATCAAGGCATTATACATACTTACAAGTGTGAAGGGTCACGCATAAGGAGGCTCGGTGCTTACGGATTGCCAAGGACCTCACCACAACGCTATTAACCACCCATTTTTCGTCTAGTTTCTTCCCTAGCCACGAGCTAGTAGTAAGTGACTCTAGACACCCTATTGATCTTGTCTAAAGTGGTTAATAAGAGATTTGTCGGATAAAAATTATGAACACTAGAGATCAAAGTTTAAAGTCTTGTTAGAATGATGAATATGGTGGTTAATGAGTAAATATTAGTGAAAAACTTATGGAACTTGTTTTGTTATGGTTATTTATTATTGTTGGATGCTAATAGGGGAACGGATCGTCATCTAACCACGCTAGGTCATGTTCATGGAACATGAACTAGCACTATGTTTAGTGTAAAAATAACTAGATGACGAACCCTTTCACTCACAAACATGAACTTGTGTAAGAACGATTTTTCTTATGAAATGGAGTTCTAAACTAGTAGATCTACGGATCTACAAGTGGTATTTTTGAAGAACCAAGTGTATGATGAAATCATGTTTCAAAAGCCGGTTCTTTCTCAAAATAAAGACATTTTTGAGAACCAAAAAGTGTGTAGACACTTGTGTAACGAAAGGATTTAACCAAGAAATATTTTCGTAAATACCGACTAGAAGTTGCAAAACTTCATATTCTTTAAAAAATAAAGTTTTCGAGATAATGATTTTATTTTTATAGATAACAAGACTTACTAAATGTGCTAGTAAGTTACTACACATTTTTGTAAATATTCAAGTTCATGAAATGGGGAAATTAGTGATTATTGTTGATGATTATGGTTGATAATTGTTGTTGATGATTGATGTGTGTAAAATGCAACATATAAATTACATCAAATGAGGTATAAAACTAACCCCTTTTAAGTACTAATATTGGAAAAAGAGTGTTTTTGTCTTCCTTTTGTATTTTCAGGATTAAATGAGCTCAAAAACGCAAAAGAAGCAAAAAGATAGCTAAATCCAACATAAATACAAGAAAAGGAATATTAGTGGACTGCCCGACCCCTCAACGGCACCTTCCAAAGCAAAATAGAGAAATCAGAAGACTGAACACGCCCCGTGCTCAGCCAGCACGGGGCCGTGCCCAAGAAGCAGCAGAAAAGACAAACCTATAGAAGCTTCTATTGCCCACCACGGGCCGTGCTCAGCGGACACGGGGGCGTGTCGAAAGTACAGCAGGCGCATTTATTGTAATTGCGAATTACAATTAATGAGGAGAGAGATTGTCAGACGGACACGGGGCCGTGCCCGGCGGACACGGGGCCGTGTCCAGCTCTCTGTTCAGCCTATAAATAGGAGTGCTTGGATTCATTTCATCTCATCCCTTGGCACACCACCTCTCTCACACTTCATCCACCACCCACCACCATCACAACACCATCATCCACCACCATCATCCATTGTCCATCGTAGAGTGTGTGAGTCGTCTCGGGATCCAAGATTGATCGTAAGAGTTCTTGACAATCAAGGCCATGTTTGCCTAAGTCTCTTACATCACTTGGTGAAGACAAAGTGTCTAGTATAATACTTTTTATTTCTAATCTTTTGCACTTTTTATTTGGTTTTGTATTAATGACTTTAATAACTAGTTACTTATGTTGAAGGTGATCTTTCCTTATCGTTTGTCCGTGGTGTCTTGGCATTATTTTACTGTCTATATAAAATAAAGGATTTTCACCATTCATATCTCCACGGTCTATATGGAGATATGTTGGCTACCTGGTAGGGGGTTAAGGGAACGGTTTGGTAAAGGTCTTGCCATTGTTCAGCGTTTAGAGGTCCTGCAATGGACCTGGGTCAAATTTAGTAGGACCTCCTTCAATACTTCACGGTATTGGATGGCGGGGGTCCAAACTCTTTGATCCCCTCATAAGTTAACTACTATTAATACTATAACCCGGCTATTTAGGACTGTATCCCTGCTGACTCAGACTACTTAGCCGAGGGTAACGTCACCGCCAAAAGCGGGGCCTACCACAATACTGCATTAATAACTTAATTCATTATCTTCCAATAATCCACCCTTTTAGGATTGTATCCCTGCTGACTCAAACTACTGGGGTGAGGGTAACGTCGCCTTCAAAAGAGGGGCCTACTACAATAACTAAGATAATCTCTTAATTATGTGCAAAAGTGAGGAAATAATCAAAGGTTATACTAGATACGAGTCGGAACCAAGTGATTCATCTTGTCTATCTGTTTTTCTTTTATTTTTATTTTCAGCATTTTAGTTAGTTTTATTTTTCTTAGTTTAAAACATTTTTTCTAAACTTTTATTTTGGTTAGACGTTGAGGATAAACCGGTACTAAAAGCTCTTGTGTCCTTGGACGACCTCGGTATCTTACCAACGCTATACTACACTCAACGATGGGTGCACTTGCCCATATGTGTGTTTAGTGTTAGTGAAATATCGTGTTTTATAAATTTAAAACTTGGCTAAAATAAGTGTTAAAAAGGGCTTAAAATATACACCTAATATATACGACACTTCACACGCATCAAGTTTTTGGCGCCGTTGCCGGGGACACAAGGATTTTGAGAAAGTTTAAAATCGACGGCCTAATCAGTTTTTCAAAACCTTTTCAAAACGCGCGCACATTTTTCTGCATTTTAGTTTAGTTTGCATTTACAGTAGCCTGAACACGGGGCCGTGCTCACTGAACACGCCCCCGTGCTGCATATTTTTAGTTAGATACCCAGATACAGAGTCTGAACACGGGGCCGTGCTCACTGAACACGCCCCCGTGCTCAACGTGACCAGTAACTTTAATTAAAACGCCCAGATACAGATCCTGTACACGGGGCCGTGTTCACCAGACACGGGGCCGTGTCCAGCCTTCTGTTTCAGTCTTTGTTTTCATTTTCTGGTCCCGAGACTCAGTTGTGGTCTGCTGAGTGATCCTTATGGATCAATACTCAGGAGGTTACAACTACACCTATGATGAGGATGATTATAGGGGTAATTATTGCACTAATTGTCGTAATACACGTTCGATTCAAAATAATCACTCGTATCAACCATCCAATTCATACACTTACTATGAGGAGCCCAGGTATGAGCCATCAACTTCATACACATCCTATGAAGACCAAAGGTATGAACCTCCTCCCTCATACTCATATTTTGATGAACCAAGGTATGAGCCTTCTTACTCATACTTTGAGGAACCAAGATATGAGCCACCACCTTCATATGCTTATTATGAGGAACCATGGCGTGAACAACCCACCTCATATGAGTATTATGAAGAACAAAATTACGAACCTTATCCATCATATGCTTACAATGAAGGACAATGGTGTGAACCATCAACTTCATATGGGTATTATGAGGAACAAAGGGTCGAACAACCGGATTCAAGCTTAGAAAATAATGATTCTTTTTCTATAACCGAAGTGACCGATAGGATATTAGAACACATTAGAGTTATCGATCGATGTATAAAAGAAGCTCGCGCAAGGGAAGAGGAGTCCCGCGCAAGAGAAGAATTAAAAAAGGAAGAGATAACTAAAAATGAAAAAATGGAAGAACAAATAAGTGAAAAACCAACACATGAGTTAAACAACGAAAAAGGTGAGTCCAATAACGTTAAAATCCAAGAAGAGTCTAATTTTGAAGAAATTAATCTCTTGACACCTTCTTTCGAAAATCATTGTTTAGTACCCACTCATGCTAAGTTTTTAAAAGAGTTAAACACTAACACTAAAATTGACGAAACGGTAAGTGTTAAGTTAACTAATGATCAAACTTCGCTAATAAAAGAAGACCCATTTGAAATTAACATCACACCGGTTCCATGTTTCTTTCAAAATTCGTTTATTAGTAATGTCACAATCGATAAAGATCTTTGTGTTAACATAATGCCTAACTACATTTTCGAAAAATTAAGTATTAGTGATTTTTCTCCACTTCAAATACCCATTTTTCTATCCAATCGGAAAGTAATAAAATCAATCGGTATAGTTGAAGATGTTTTGGTTCAAACAAATCAAATGGTAATCCCAACCGACTTTGTCATCCTCGATGACGCTCCTCTAGTGTTGGGACGACCATTTGTAAAAACTCATGAAGCTTTGAAAAACCGGAAGTTCAACAATTTACCTCTTCAATTAGGGGCATTTAAAAGAAGTGTCGATCTCGAACGATCAATGAAATATCCATTCGGCAATAATGACCCCCTAATTGAAGATGAAGATGAACCACCCGATACAAGTGAAGAGATTGACCACTTTGTTGAAGAAGAGGTCGCCATAGAACAAACTTTTAAAGTTCTTGTTCGAAACGAGCAACCAAATAAGGAGTCTCCTAAAGACCCACCACTTGAGCTCAAAGAACTTCCAAAAGGTTTGGAATATGCTTTTCTAGACAAAGATGGTAAGTTACCTGTAATTATTTCGTCTAAATTAGATAACTTAGAAAAAGAAAAACTAATTAATCTTTTGAAAAAACACAAAAATGCAATAGCTTGGAAACTTGTTGACATAAAAGGAATTAGTCCTTCTATGTGCACACACAAAATTTTGATGAATGATGACTACAAATCGGTCATACAACCACAACGTCGAGTAAATCCAAATGTTCAAGAAGTGGTTAAAAATGAAGTCATCAAATTACTTGACGCCGGACTTATCTATCCTATTTCCGATAGTCCTTGGGTAAGTCCCGTCCAAGTAGTTCCAAAGAAAGGAGGTATGACGGTAATTACTAACGAAAAGAATGAATTAATACCAACGAGAACCGTTACAGGATGGAGAGTATGTATAGATTATAGACGATTAAATGAAGCAACAAGAAAGGATCATTTTCCTTTACCCTTCATTGATCAAATGTTAGAAAGATTATCCGGTCATAAATTTTACTGTTTCTTGGATGGTTTTTCAGGTTACTTTCAAATCCCGATAGCACCCGAAGACCAAGAAAAGACAACTTTCACATGTCCCTATGGAACTTTTGCTTATCGACGCATGCCGTTTGGTCTATGTAATGCCCCCGCAACATTCCAACGTTGCATGGTAGCCATTTTCCATGACATGATAGAAAAGACAATGGAAGTCTTCATGGACGACTTTTCTATCTTTGGGGATTCATACGACCAATGCCTCGATAACCTTGAACGAATGCTATCCCGATGTGAGGAAACTAACCTCGCCCTTAATTGGGAAAAATGCCATTTCATGGTAACGGAGGGAATAGTACTCGGTCACAAAATCTCAAGCGAAGGAATGGAGGTGGATCGAGCCAAAATAGATACCATTTCTAGATTACCACCTCCATCCTCCGTAAGAGCTATTAGAAGTTTCCTAGGGCATGCCGGATTTTATAGGCGGTTTATCAAAGACTTTTCAAAGATCTCAAGGCCTCTAACAAAATTACTTGAAAAAGATGCTCCTTTCATCTTTGACAAGGATTGCAATCAAGCATTTCTAACCCTAAAGGAAATGCTAGTCAATGCACCTATCATGATAGCACCTGATTGGAAATTTCCTTTCGAAATCATGTGTGATGCTAGTGACTTTGCAGTTGGAGCTGTCTTGGGACAGAGAAAAGAAAAGCATTTCCACCCAATATATTATGCTAGTAAAACACTCAACGATGCACAAGAAAATTACACAACAACGGAAAAAGAGTTACTAGCTGTGGTATTTGCTTTTGATAAATTTCGTTCTTATCTTGTTCTTTCTAAAACTATAGTCTATACAGACCATGCAGCCATTCGATATCTCTTTAAGAAGCAAGACGCAAAACCACGTTTGATTAGGTGGATTCTACTCCTCCAAGAATTTGACATTGAAATCAAGGACAAAAGAGGAGCAGAAAATACCGCAGCAGATCATCTTTCACGCTTAGAAGACCCAGCTTTGGAGGCAACCAGGGACGAGCAAATCAACGAAAAATTTCCAACTGAGTCCCTGGAAATGGTGGAATATAAGGAAGAACCATGGTACGCCGACTTTGCTAACTACCTAGCTAGCGGAATAGTCGCAAAAGGATGGCCACATCATCAAAGAAAAAAATTCTTTGCCAATGTGAAACACTATTTTTGGGAAGATCCATATCTTTTCAAGATGTGTGCCGACCAACTCGTCAGACGATGCGTACATGGTAGTGAAGCACGAAGAATTCTCCGCCATTGTCATGAAGGTCCATACGGAGGACATCATGGTGCTGCCAGTACCGCACGAAAGGTATTCGATTCAGGATTTTATTGGCCAACCATTTACAAAGATGCTCAAAATCTTGTAAAGACATGTGATGCTTGCCAAAGAACAGGTAATATTTCTTCCAAAAACGAAATGCCACAAAATGGCATTCTTGTTTGTGAAATTTTTGATGTATGGGGACTCGACTTTATGGGACCTTTCCCACCATCAAAAGGAAACAAATACATACTTGTGGCAGTAGATTACTTGTCTAAATGGGCCGAGGCCGAGGCACTCCCAACAAATGATGGAAGAGTAGTGGTAAGATTTCTGAAAAAATTATTCTCTCGTTTTGGCACACCTAAAGCTTTAATAAGTGATAGAGGTACCCATTTTTGCAACCATCAACTTGAAATTTTTTTAACAAGATATGGGGTCTATCACCGGGTTTCGACAGCATATCACCCTCAAACAAACGGACAAGCCGAAGTGACTAATAGAGGGTTAAAACGAATACTCGAAAAAACCGTAGGGTTAAATAGAAAGGAATGGGCTGATAAATTAGATGATGCTTTATGGGCTTTTCGAACTGCTTATAAAACAACGATAGGTACAACCCCATATAAGGTAGTCTATGGAAAAAGTTGTCATTTGCCAGTAGAAATTGCACACAAAGCCTACTGGGCAATCAAAAATGTAAACTTAGATCTAGAATTTGCTGGTAAAAATCGATTTTGTCAAATAAATGAATTAGACGAGCTTAGGAATTATGCATACTCAAACTCCGAGATTTATAAGGAAAGAATGAAAAATTTGCATGACAAACATATTAAACCTAATGAATTTCGGGTAGGAGATTTAGTTCTTTTGTTTAATTCACGACTTCGATTGTTTCCTGGTAAATTAAAGTCTAGGTGGTCAGGACCTTTTTCCGTCACCCATATTTTTCCACACGGTGCAGTAGAAATTAAACCTCGAAATGGGCCACCATTAAAGTCAATGGCCAACGGCTGAAACTCTATCAAGGATTTATTGAGGATGAGGAAGAAGAGATCTCGCTTCAAACCGTGGAAGAATAAAAACATCATGCCTGGTAAGTTACGAACGATTGAGACGACAAAATAAAGCGGTAAGTTTTCTAAACCATAGCTTATGGGAAAAAGGGGCACTCACACGCGCACATAAAAAAAAAAAAAAAAAAAAAAAAAAAACTGCTCGGCACGAGGCCGTGTCCGCTGGACACGGGGCCGTGTTCGCGCTGCAGACGGGATAAAACCCCTTTTTCAAAACAGTTTCTTCATTCCACACGCCCCGTTTCCCCACAAAAGCTCTGGTTCCAGGCGATTTTTCGCGAAATTTCGACGTCTCTTACCGATCTAACAACGTCAAGGTATGATTCTATCACTCTTAGTAGTTAGATTAGTTACTTGCATGTAGTTAAAACACCACAAATTTGGGGAAAAATCTAGGGTTCTTGATGTTCATCCGGATCGAACCTAAAGTTTTTGCCTAAATCTGTTTGCATTTAGTTAGATTAGTGTTAAGGGAAGTAAATACACTTAGATTGTTCATAGATTCACCCGATTTCTTACAAAAACCCCAAACCCTTGTTCTTGAACCGAAAAAGATAAAATTGATAAGGTAAACGGGATATTTTGGGAAAAACGGTGTTTAGGGTTTCATTTTCGGGGGAAACCGCACCTATTGGACCAAAAATTTTCAAGTTTTCGAAACCGGGTCGAAAAATGAAGTTTTTGAGTAACAGACCTCTGGACACGGGGCCGTGTCCGCTGGACACGGGGCCGTGTCCGCTGGACACGGGGTCGTGTCATTTACGCTGTTTGCATTTTTGTCCGAAAACATTTCTGTTTCGTGCTAATCTTTGGTGTATTCTTTCAGATGGCAAAGTTCACAAGGTTCAATGCAAGTGAGCTTGATGCAAGGCCAAGGTATGAGGTTCTTCAAACAAGACCCGAAGAGTACCCCAGGAGAGCTTGCACGGATCTGTTAACCTTGGTAAACCAGCTGAACCGATTCAACAACATCGTTATGGGACCACTAGCTGTTGCATTAAACACTAGGCTTCAGTCGGTGCATCAATGTACCATGGAGTTCTACAGTACCTTCAACTTCGATTCAAGGTGTGACCCATTTGACAATATTGGGGTTGTATTTCGGTGTGGAGGAACAATGTACTCGATCTCCATGGCACAGTTTGGAGCCATAATAGGTCTATACCAAGAAGAGGAATCGGGAAACGAAGAAAATACCGGGGGATTACGAGACTTGGAGGGAAATAAAAGACAAGCCGCATGGGCTCAAATCGGTGAAGGAATCTACGACCCTCGTAGCACCAAGAGTACGAAGCTGAGGGATCCGCTCTATCACTACATTCACAGGATCCTCACCTACTCTCTAAACCAACGTCACGACAGTAGTGGTGTTGTAGGGTTGAAAGATTTGGTTGTCCTCCACTGTATCCACAACCAAAAGCCTCTTGATGTTCCGTATCTCCTGTTAAGAAACATGCATCTCAACCGCCTTGCTCGAGCTCCAACGCCTATCTTCTTTGGAGGATGGGTGTACCGTCTTTTTAAGCATTACACGCGAATTCCAAGAGCCTTTGAAAGAAGCCCATGGTCGGGACGAGTTGACTACCACATTTGCCGAGCCATGAACTTACTCTATGAGGCGGAAGACGGAACAGTGAGTTTCCAAAGAACGCAAGGCTATGCATGGAACCCACAGGAGGTGTAACAACCCTCATTAAAAGTCCTATTTATATTATTATTTTATTCAATAGGAAACCCTAATTGAGACACCCAAGTAATTCTACGCGAACCCTAAAAATTTCAGAACAATCGGAATCAGGATCAGGGCCCCTAAAACTCAGGGGGAGTAAACCCTAGTTAACGATTATCTATATTTGCGTGTTGTAGAAGTTGAATTTTAAAATATCGTCGACTCAGCAGGCCTACTCCCACGCGTGGCAACCCTATAGTGCATTGGTGTACCTTACGGACCGCAACACTATCAAGCTTACGGTCCATAAGCTATCATACGGACCTCAACATCGGGAAGCTTACGGTCCGTAAGCTAGGCAAATTTCGTGTATAAATAGCAGACATTGGGACTTAATTCTGGACGCTTGAACGACGCTCAAATTCACTTTGTGCGCTGAGATAACTTCTGTTTACTTCAATTAACACACACGAAACTCTAATTAAGTATAGCGGGGTGCTGCAGAACAGGGTATTAACTCAATCGCTATTACGATTCATTGTCCGATCGATCAATATATCCAATGGATGTTTAAGTGCCGCCCACATTAGGGTTATACTTTGTCGTTCGTCATTAATTTGACGGATCATCGTTAATTCGATGGATAAAGTATTGTACTTTGTCGTTCGTCATTAATTTGACGGATCATCGTTAATTCGATGGATAAAGTATTGTCGTTCGTCATTAATTTGACGGATCATCGTTAATTCGATGGATAAAGTATTGCACTTTGTCGTTCGTTGTGAGAATTTGATCTCGTGAGTTATCGTAAAATGCTATATTAAGTTACTTACCTAGTTCATGTGCATTAGGTTAAAAAGGCTAATCAATAGGCTAGGCTCTGCTCAAATTAATCTGCAATATCTCAAGGATTATCTGTAAACTAAGCTTTGCCCGTAGAAATCTGCAATGTGAGTTCATTTCTCTTTTCTCACAGTTTGTGAGTCCATTATATTTTCTCACAGTTTTATCACCTTTTTGTGATACAATTATATTTACAAAGATTGTACAGAATCCTAAATGATTATCAGTTATACTTACAGTAATTAAGTTTTTATATTAACTGCTGGTATGAAAGATTTTATATATTATTTGATTCTCATTATTATTTGCCAGAAAGTTAGTTAATATTATCATGATTACAATAACAGTGGAAATTATGTATTTTACTAAGATTATATTTTAGTCTTAGTCACGTTAAAATATTAAATAATGATATTACAATTATTTAATTAACATATTATATTTGATAAGTTATTGTAATTTGACATAAATTGATATATGTCATTTTCTGGATTAAATGGTTTTATGCCAAAAGTAATATATTTGACAAAGAAATGTCACGGGACACAATTATGTCCAAAGACACTAGTTGAGAGAATGATCAAACAGTGTTATGAATAAAAAATTACTAGTTGAGAGAATGATCAACAGTAATATACTCTGAGTTACTAGTTGAAAGAATGATCAACAGTGACATGACCGAAAGCACTAGTTGAGAGAATGATCAACAGTGTTATAGAATCACTAGTTGAAAGAATGATCAACAGTGATATGATCAGAATCATTAATTAAAAGAATAATCAATATTGATATGATTATAGTCACAGGAATCGCCCAGTGACAGATAAATTGAATAATAGTAAAATAGAATTATTTGATAAATTCACTATTGGACTAAAGTGAGCCAATAATTGATATGATTACTGTCACATTGGAACTGTCATTATTTGACAAATACTGATTGAATTGGGTAAATATAAACAAATATAAAACCCTTAATGCTGTAAGGTATAACAATATATTTTATAAAAATGGAATGAATTCACTCAGTGTTTTCGCTGACAAAACCTTTTTCAAACATTTTTCAGGTAGTTACAATAAATTGGAATAAGAGCTGGATACGACACTGAAAAGGCTTCAAGAAGTGGCTTATTTTATTAATTAAATCAAATTAAAGAAATATTGTTTTATGTAAACAAATTTATCTTATTAAAGCTACTTTTATAAAACATGGGTTTATCCCATTTATTAAATAAAACCCGGTGTTTCTAAACTCTGATATTTTTCCTAACTCACGGTCCTGATGAAATTTCCGCTGCAACGTTTTTAAAATAATCACCGGTACCACGGGCTGTTCACGGCTTCCGATTCCGTCCAGGGTGGGTCGGGGGTCGTGACAGAAGGTGGTATCAGAGCCAAACTCAAAAAGCCACTTGTTTAAGCTGATTAGGTGTTCTTTTTAATACCTAAACTTAAACAATAAAGTTAGGAAACTGATACAAATTAACATATGTGTTATATATAAATATATATATGTTAATATACACAGATAATATCCTAGAAGTATTGTTTGTTTTCTGTGATATTAATAAGTGAAAATGTTTGCAATTCAGATGTCGAATGAAGTACCACATAATCCAGAAGTTCATGCTAATAATGAAAATCCTTTGGATAAAAATGCTATAGAAAATCTAATAGCTCAAGGAATAGCTAATGCTTTACCTTTAATAATTAAAGCTGTTAAAAATACCGTAGAACCTACCAAAGTTATGAGTAGCAAGCATACTCGTGACGATGGTTTTAGCCATAGTGTCAATGGAGGTAATGATGATATTATCAAAACCCCATTTCCCAAGAAAAAGAAGGCGATGACTCTTGGGTGTACCTACAAAGAATTTCTAGCTTGTAAACCAACTGAGTTCGCCGGCAGTGAAGGAGCTACAGCTGCTCTGCGATGGTTGGAAAAGACGGAAGCTGTTCTTACAATCAGCAAATGTGCCGAAGAAGATAAGGTGATGTATGCATCTAATCTCTTTAAGGAAGAAGCCTTAGAATGGTGGAATACAATTCTTCAGGCAAAAGGAAGCGACATGGCTTATGCCATGAATTGGGAAAAATTCAAGGAAATGATAGAAAGGAAATTTTGTCCTCCTTATGAAAAGGAACGAATAGCTAACAAGTTCCTAAATCATAAAATGATAGATGTGAATTGTCGTGAATATACGACAACGTTCTTCGAATATGCAAGAATGGTACCAACTCTGGCTTCGCCAGAACCTGTACTAATTTCTCGTTATATTTGGGGATTAGTTAGTGAAATTCGAGACATAGTCAAGGCCACTAGACCACAGACTATTGAAGAAGCAGTCGAGCTTGCTAACATGCTGACAGATGGACTAATCCGCACAAGAGAAGAAAATAAAAAGAAAGAGTTAGCCCAGAAAATTTCCCAAGAATTCTACAAGAAGACAGGAACTGAACAGTCATTGGAGCAACCTATCTGCAGAAGCTGTAACAAAAAGCATTCAGGAAAATGCCGTTTTAGGAAAACATCCTACTGTAACTACTGCAAGATGACCGGGCATATAGAGGAAGAGTGTAGAAGGAAAACTACTGTTTGTTTCAATTGCGGAGAAACAGGACACATTAAACCATATTGTCCAAAACTAACCAAAGCACCTGACAACAAAGCCAGAACTGTAGACGGAGCTAAGAAGAACGCGCGAGCATTCGTACTTACTACGCAAGAAGCAGAAATGATTCCAGACGTAGTCGCTGATATGTAGTATCTAAGTTAAGTTATTATTTGACCCTAGTACAAGTAAAAGTTTATAAATAAATATATTCTGTCAAGAATTTCATCTATTCCAAAACCATAACAGAATTGTTTGGTCTTCACTTTCACTAAATCATTTATTTGGTCACGTTCACCTTGCGGTGACGTTTTCACAAAATTTGAAGCTTGTGCTAATCTCATATACGGGTTTAATTATTTATTTATATTGAATCCGTTTTGTTGGTTTATTCTATAAAATCAATCTTAACACAATTATGTGCTAAGATAATGATACACAATTTCATTTCATATTTCAGTGTATCTCTTAAAGAATTTTTATATCAACAATCGAGCGTTTCGTAATCCTTATTGTTTTATCATCTTTGATCGAAAAAAAACATTATTCAAGTATTTTGATTTCAATCCTACTCGATTTATTTGAAACATTCGGATTTACTTCATTTGATTTAAAGCATGATGAAACTCGTTTCATTCACCACTATTATTTTCAATTCCTATGACACCTTGTGGTGGCATTTTCTTTAAATTTGAATCTTGAGATAATCTCATTTTCACTCCTGATGAACGAATTTTAATTTCTGTTGGTTCATTATCTTAAACAGTCTTAATACAATTATGTATTAAGATAAGAGTACACAAATTCATATCATATTCCGGTGTACCCCTTAAACGTATCTTTCATCATTTTTGAAAATTCTATAATATTCATTTGATCTTTTCATTATCAATTGAAAATCCTATTCGAAAAATTACTTCATTAAAGCTTTCAGTTGATTACACGGTGAAATTGTTCAGTCACCGTAATTATTGAATTATTTCAATCCTTACGACACCTTGTGGAGTCGTTATAAACTTGTAGCTTGGGCTAATCATAAGCATACGAATCTTTCAAAATCACGTATGTATTTCGTTTGACTCATCATTTGAAAGTAGTCTTGATACAATTATGTATTAAGGCAATGATACACTAAACTCTATTGTATTCCAGTGTATCCTTGCAAATTCAATAATGTCAACACACTGATTTTTCTCTTGTTATGATTCGATAGTTGACAAAATATTTTCGTGCTTCCATTTCATTTTGAACTTGTTGATTCTGGGTCTTCTTCAGTTGCCAATCAAAGTAAGCTTTCTTTTGACAAAAGAATTTTTATTTGATTCTAAAAGTTCTTCATATTCATTCTAAATATCTATTTGATCATATATCTTTTGGCTTGAAAATAGTCACATTTGAAATTATATCATTTCATCTCATTCGTTTGACATTGATTTCTTCAATTAATTCAGTTGAATCTTTGAATTCTACTTATGATACAACTTATATTCACAAAATTCGATTCTGTGTCATCTACCTTAATATTGTTTTATTGATTAGAATATGACATAAGTCTAAAAGAAATATCATAACCCAAATACACTTGGAAGCTGGAACCTGAGATGAAGAAAACATATTCCTACTTATTCCAGCAAATCTCGAGGACGAGATTTTTATTAAGGTGGGGAGAATGTAACAACCCTCATTAAAAGTCCTATTTATATTATTATTTTATTCAATAGGAAACCCTAATTGAGACACCCAAGTAATTCTACGCGAACCCTAAAAATTTCAGAACAATCGGAATCAGGATCAGGGCCCCTAAAACTCAGGGGGAGTAAACCCTAGTTAATGATTATCTATATTTGCGTGTTGTAGAAGTTGAATTTTAAAATATCGTCGACTCAGCAGGCCTACTCCCACGCGTGGCAACCCTATAGTGCATTGGTGTACCTTACGGACCGCAACACTATCAAGCTTACGGTTCGTAAGCTAGGCAAATTTCGTGTATAAATAGCAGACATTGGGACTTAATTCTGGACGCTTGAACGACGCTCAAATTCACTTTGTGCGCTGAGATAACTTCTGTTTACTTCAATTAACACACACGAAACTCTAATTAAGTATAGCGGGGTGCTGCAGAACAGGGTATTAACTCAATCGCTATTACGATTCATTGTCCGATCGATCAATATATCCAATGGATGTTTAAGTGCCGCCCACATTAGGGTTATACTTTGTCGTTCGTCATTAATTTGACGGATCATCGTTAATTCGATGGATAAAGTATTGTACTTTGTCGTTCGTCATTAATTTGACGGATCATCGTTAATTCGATGGATAAAGTATTGTCGTTCGTCATTAATTTGACGGATCATCGTTAATTCGATGGATAAAGTATTGCACTTTGTCGTTCGTTGTGAGAATTTGATCTCGTGAGTTATCGTAAAATGCTATATTAAGTTACTTACCTAGTTCATGTGCATTAGGTTAAAAAGGCTAATCAATAGGCTAGGCTCTGCTCAAATTAATCTGCAATATCTCAAGGATTATCTGTAAACTAAGCTTTGCCCGTAGAAATCTGCAATGTGAGTTCATTTCTCTTTTCTCACAGTTTGTGAGTCCATTATATTTTCTCACAGTTTTATCACCTTTTTGTGATACAATTATATTTACAAAGATTGTACAGAATCCTAAATGATTATCAGTTATACTTACAGTAATTAAGTTTTTATATTAACTGCTGGTATGAAAGATTTTATATATTATTTGATTCTCATTATTATTTGCCAGAAAGTTAGTTAATATTATCATGATTACAATAACAGTGGAAATTATGTATTTTACTAAGATTATATTTTAGTCTTAGTCACGTTAAAATATTAAATAATGATATTACAATTATTTAATTAACATATTATATTTGATAAGTTATTGTAATTTGACATAAATTGATATATGTCATTTTCTGGATTAAATGGTTTTATGCCAAAAGTAATATATTTGACAAAGAAATGTCACGGGACACAATTATGTCCAAAGACACTAGTTGAGAGAATGATCAAACAGTGTTATGAATAAAAAATTACTAGTTGAGAGAATGATCAACAGTAATATACTCTGAGTTACTAGTTGAAAGAATGATCAACAGTGACATGACCGAAAGCACTAGTTGAGAGAATGATCAACAGTGTTATAGAATCACTAGTTGAAAGAATGATCAACAGTGATATGATCAGAATCATTAATTAAAAGAATAATCAATATTGATATGATTATAGTCACAGGAATCGCCTAGTGACAGATAAATTGAATAATAGTAAAATAGAATTATTTGATAAATTCACTATTGGACTAAAGTGAGCCAATAATTGATATGATTACTGTCACATTGGAACTGTCATTATTTGACAAATACTGATTGAATTGGGTAAATATAAACAAATATAAAACCCTTAATGCTGTAAGGTATAACAATATATTTTATAAAAATGGAATGAATTCACTCAGTGTTTTCGCTGACAAAACCTTTTTCAAACATTTTTCAGGTAGTTACAATAAATTGGAATAAGAGCTGGATACGACACTGAAAAGGCTTCAAGAAGTGGCTTATTTTATTAATTAAATCAAATTAAAGAAATATTGTTTTATGTAAACAAATTTATCTTATTAAAGCTACTTTTATAAAACATGGGTTTATCCCATTTATTAAATAAAACCCGGTGTTTCTAAACTCTGATATTTTTCCTAACTCACGGTCCTGATGAAATTTCCGCTGCAACGTTTTTAAAATAATCACCGGTACCACGGGCTGTTCACGGCTTCCGATTCCGTCCAGGGTGGGTCGGGGGTCGTGACATGTGATATCCCACATCGGTTGTGAAGGGGAACTAAGGCTTCCTTATAAGGGGCTGGATACCTTCACCATCATGACGCGTTTTTAAAACCGTGAGGGGCAGCCGCTGAGGGCGTGCTGGCTTCCAAAGCGGACAATATCATGGTGCGGTTACGCTGGGCTGTTACAGATGGTATCAGAGCCAGGGCCGGACCGATGGTGCAAGGTCCCGCGAGGACGCTGGACCCCTTAAGGGGGTGGACTGTGATATCCCACATCGGTTGTGAAGGGGAACTAAGGCTTCCTTATAAGGGGCTGGATACCTTCACCATCATGACGCATTTTTAAAACCGTGAGGGGCAGCCGCTGAGGGCGTGCTGGCTGCCAAAGCGGACAATATCATGGTGCGGTTACGCTGGGCTGTTACAGGAGGCCCTAGTTCTTCACGCACCACCTCCCCACCACCAGTATCCACCCCATGGTGATCCGGGTCAATCCTCCTCACAAGGAGGCGGTTTTCCTAATTTTCAAAGCTTACATGATCTTATGCAGGAAAACCTCATGTGTACCAGGAACGCCTACAACCTCGCCAACAACACATACCACCGGGTCGGAGCTATTGAACGCAACATCAACGATATACAAGACGATATCGGCAGCATCCGGGAGTACATGGCGGGGCATGGGGATGGAGGTGATGAGAGCGATGAAGATATGGATTAGAGGGTTTGGAGGAGCAGGAGCGGGTTGATGGCGAGCCCACAGGTTTAAGTCCCTTTATCTATCGAACGATTGGTGGCCTGCGTGCCAGAAGTTGAACAATTTACTTTCCTTAAACACTTTTATTTTCCGTTTTATTTTTCTTTTACTTTATGCTTGGAACAATTAACGGTGGTAATGTATGATGTTTGTGTTGCTTGGTGTGGTATTAAGTGATGAAACAGGTACAAACCAAGGCTTGGGGTGCTAAGCCTCAGCACTTATAGGGCCAGGATGGAAAAACCGGAGGAAGAAACCTGTTTTTCAGGCTTTCAGACTGTCCACACGGGGACGTGTCCAGCCAACACGCCCCCGTGCTCACCTCCCAGACCTGCTGTTTGGCTTCTGTTCTGCAGAATTTTGTCAGACACGTGGCCGTGTCCACCTTCTGTAAGTTCTTGTTACTGGCACCTGAACACGGGGTCGTGCCCACTCAACACGGGGCCGTGTTCAGTGCCCAGTAACACAAATTTTTGCTTTTTAAACACTATTTTACACATCTAATCAACCTAAAAATTTATTTTTGGGACACATTGAGGACAATGTGTAATTTAAGTGTGGGGGGGATGCTAAAACCTTGAATTTTGCAAGTCCTAAATACAAGCCTTACACAAAACTCTATTGGAACCGCTAATCACCCAAAATTTTTTCAAAAATTTCATTTTTTTTACTTGTCTAGGTTTAACTCGGGAAATTCAAGTTCTCAAAAAGGTTATATTTTTACAAATTTACAACCGATAGCGTAGTGATAAAAAGAACCAACATAAGAAAATTATGAAAAGGCATAGCAAACTTATTTAAAATTTGATTATATATACTTGATCACATAAAAACCCATTCCCACAAAAGTGAGTTTTGAGCCTTTATTGAGCACAATTACATATCATTTGACTAAATGCTCATTTTTCGTTTCTTGTGTGAATAGCCGCTTGGTTCTTACGACTCTAGAACTTGCCATGACAATACATTCCCGGTCCTTATCAACTTAAACCCGAGTAAGTAAATGATGGAGGCATTAGGACTAACCCTTTTTTTATTTCTACACCATTATTTTTCTTTTTCTTTTACCACCTACCCAAAAAAAAAAAAAAAAAAATCCCCCTAGTTAGCCCCTTTGAGCCTAAACCTTTTCGTTTCATCACCCAAACAAAAACCCTTTTACCCACCAAAACCTTTTTCATTTTTAACCCTTTATTTTAGTAACAAGTTCGGTTCTTCGTGAAAAAAAAAATGTGTGATAATGATGAAGCAAAAAGAAAATAAACAAACAAGTTAATCAAAAATAACTTAGTTTGAATAAAAGCTTCATCAAAATAAAAAGTTGCAAAAATACGAAAACCGACACTTGTTACGCTTTTAGCCCTTTTTCTACTAACCACTAACCCAACCACCTACCTTTAACCCTAGCCTAACCCTTAACCCACAAAGTCCTCTTGATATCTACAAAGGTATTAAAGTTAAAAAGGAGGAGGATTGATTTCTTGGCAAGCCTATGGTAGGAATAAGTTCCATGCTGCTCTCGAGAGATTCACTAAAAATACACCTTCGGCCGAGTGTGAGTGATTTCCCCGCGAGGTATGTGAACTTGTATATAAATAGAATTTTAAAAAAGGCATGTTATGCCCAAATAAGTAATTTCTTTTATGAAAAGTTCTAAATAAATCATTGCGAATAGGAGTGTAAATAAATAAAAATAAAACCCAAAAAGATCTTGGAAATCCCGACACTCTACGACAAGCCCAAAACCTTCTCTTCTACCTATTCCATTTGGGAGTGTAAGCCACATATTAAAGAGTTTTGCTTGAGGACAAGCAAAAGTTCAAGTGTGGGGGTATTTGATGTGTGTAAAATGCAACATATAAATTACATCAAATGAGGCATAAAACTAACCCTTTTTAAGTACTAATATTGGAAAAAGAGTGTTTTTGTCTTCCTTTTGTATTTTCAGGATTAAATGAGCTCAAAAACGCAAAAGAAGCAAAAAGATAGCTAAATCCAACATAAATACAAGAAAAGGAATATTAGTGGACTGCCCGACCCCTCAACGGCACCTTCCAAAGCAAAATAGAGAAATCAGAAGACTGAACACGCCCCGTGCTCAGCCAGCACGGGGCCGTGCCCAAGAAGCAGCAGAAAAGACAAACCTATAGAAGCTTCTATTGCCCACCACGGGCCGTGCTCAGCGGACACGGGGGCGTGTCGAAAGTACAGCAGGCGCATTTATTGTAATTGCGAATTACAATTAATGAGGAGAGAGATTGTCAGACGGACACGGGGCCGTGCCCGGCGGACACGGGGCCGTGTCCAGCTCTCTGTTCAGCCTATAAATATGAGTGCTTGGATTCATTTCATCTCATCCCTTGGCACACCACCTCTCTCACACTTCATCCACCACCCACCACCATCACAACACCATCATCCACCACCATCATCCATTGTCCATCGTAGAGTGTGTGAGTCATCTCGGGATCCAAGATTGATCGTAAGAGTTCTTGACAATCAAGGCCATGTTTGCCTAAGTCTCTTACATCACTTGGTGAAGACAAAGTGTCTAGTATAATACTTTTTATTTCTAATCTTTTGCACTTTTTATTTGGTTTTGTATTAATGACTTTAATAACTAGTTACTTATGTTGAAGGTGATCTTTCCTTATCGTTTGTCCGTGGTGTCTTGGCATTATTTTACTGTCTATATAAAATAAAGGATTTTCACCATTCATATCTCCACGGTCTATATGGAGATATGTTGGCTACCTGGTAGGGGGTTAAGGGAACGGTTTGGTAAAGGTCTTGCCATTGTTCAGCGTTTAGAGGTCCTGCAATGGACCTGGGTCAAATTTAGTAGGACCTCCTTCAATACTTCACGGTATTGGATGGCGGGGGTCCAAACTCTTTGATCCCCTCATAAGTTAACTACTATTAATACTATAACCCGGCTATTTAGGACTGTATCCCTGCTGACTCAGACTACTTAGCCGAGGGTAACGTCACCGCCAAAAGCGGGGCCTACCACAATACTGCATTAATAACTTAATTCATTATCTTCCAATAATCCACCCTTTTAGGATTGTATCCCTGCTGACTCAAACTACTGGGGTGAGGGTAACGTCGCCTTCAAAAGAGGGGCCTACTACAATAACTAAGATAATCTCTTAATTATGTGCAAAAGTGAGGAAATAATCAAAGGTTATACTAGATACGAGTCGGAACCAAGTGATTCATCTTGTCTATCTGTTTTTCTTTTATTTTTATTTTCAGCATTTTAGTTAGTTTTATTTTTCTTAGTTTAAAACATTTTTTCTAAACTTTTATTTTGGTTAGACGTTGAGGATAAACCGGTACTAAAAGCTCTTGTGTCCTTGGACGACCTCGGTATCTTACCAACGCTATACTACACTCAACGATGGGTGCACTTGCCCATATGTGTGTTTAGTGTTAGTGAAATATCGTGTTTTATAAATTTAAAACTTGGCTAAAATAAGTGTTAAAAAGGGCTTAAAATATACACCTAATATATACGACACTTCACACGCATCAATGATTGATAACGATTTAAAAGAAAATAAACACATGTTTTGAAAACATGGGAAACCTCCATTTTTAGGGGAAACTCTGTCAAAATTTTTATGAATTTTGACACTTAGAAAAAAATATAAGTTTTTGAAAAACTTATTCCCTAAAAATGTATTTAAGAGTATTACCAAGGCTTCCCTAATTTTTGGTGATAAGAAATGAGGATTTCTTCAAGAATAAAAATGGATATAAGTATGTATATTTTTGAGAGAAAAATATATATTATTTTATCACCAACTTTTGTGCTAAGTGTATAAAGTATATGTTATACGTGCTAGTGTATTAAGACTTAAAAATACACTAAATACTCATGAGGAGTATAAACATAAAAATACACATACAAGATACATAATTCGGGTGCAAAGTGCAAAACACGAGATACTTATATTAATTTTAGAGAAAATAATATAAGTAAGATACTTAGTTAAAAATATAAAATATTTTTAACACAAGAAAATGTACACAAAAGAGAGTGACTGTACTTGTGCGACGCAAGTCTAGTGACTAACGTTAAGAAAACGCGTATAGGTTACGACGTTAATTAAGCAAATCCGGTGAAGTTTACGACGCACAGGAATGCAAAGTTGTGAGTTCATGCTCCCCCTTTTCTTTTAACTGTTTTCAATTTTATAACTTCGGGGGTGAAATACATGTACAAATATTATAATGTTTATAAATGGTATGATAACAAGAAACGCACTTGGTGAGGACGAGAACCAAGTAGGATGCGTTATGAGAAATGATACGAGAAATCGTGTCACGAATAGGGTACATAAGCACCATTAATCAACAATATACCTAGACCGCAGAACAAAAGGTTAGATCTAACGGGTGCCGGGCAGCCACACTCTCGGTGAGGGCGAGAATCGAGTAGTGCTTTTGTGTCTCATAATATACCAAATAAATGCCTAAGGTTTGGTGACTTCCTATGGCGTGTCACATGTTAATGGCTTTGCAACCCATTAACAATTCTGATACTTACAGGAATACTGTATTTACATAAAATTCATACCATGCTAAAACTTGATTAAAACTTGAAGTACGTGGGGTACTTAAGAAAAACTTGATATATAACTTGAAGTACGTGGGGTACTCAAGAAAAACTTGATTTATAACTTGAAGTATGTGGGGTACTCAAGAAAGCGGGAATTATACTTGAGTACGTGGGGTACTCAAGAAAAACCTGAATTATACATAAGTATGTGGAGTACACATGAATACTTGATTTATATATGAAAACTTGATTTATACATGACTCAAACTATGTTTTCATACAAAGTATACAAACGTGAAATACAAAAACTGCATGAATTCACACCAACATTATGTTGACGTTTTTCCAAAACTCACATGTATTTCAGGTAACTAGGATGGATGTGCACGCGGTCTCGCTTATGCTTGTGGATGTCGCTTATGTTTATCTTTAAATAAAGTTGTAAACTTTTTAAGACAATGTTTTATGCGACTTAGCGATGTAAACGCTAAACTTATGTTTTCAAATTATGGTATTTGATGTTTTTACGAGCATATAGCATGTTTACCTTTCGTATGCAATGAGAACCTTTCATGATCACACCTCGTGCTTCCGCCGCAGAAAGGTGTGTGACACGTGGCGACAAGAGTGGTGCTGTTGTGGGCATCATCTCTTTCCTTAAGGCCCAGAAATGTTTGTGAAGGGGCCACACTGCTATCCTAGCCCTCGTTTCTGATACATCCTTGTAAGAAAGGAAGATAGAAGACATACCTATTGTACGTGATTTTCCTGAGGTATTTCCTGAGGAATTACCTGGTCTTCCGCCTCATCGTCAAGTTGAATTTCAAATCGAGCTAGCTCCTGGAGCAGCGCACATAGCTCGAGCACCTTATCGTCTAGCTCCATCAGAACTTGAAGAACTGTCCACGCAACTACAAGAACTCTTGGAAAAGGGTTTCATACGTCCTAGCTCTTCGCCTTGGGGAGCTCCAGTGTTATTTGTGAAGAAGAAAGACGGTACCTTCAGAATGTGTATTGACTACCGCGAACTCAACAAGGTGACCGTGAATAATCGTTATCCTCTTCCACGCATTGATGACTTATTCGACCAGTTACAAGGGTCGAGTTTCTATTCCAAGATTGACCTGAGGTCAGGTTACCATCAACTGAGAGTCCGAGACGAGGATATCTCTAAAACAGCATTCAGGACTCGTTATGGGCATTACGAGTTTCTAGTTATGCCTTTCGGATTGACGAATACACCTGCGGTCTTCATGGATCTCATGAACCGAGTGTGCAAACCTTACCTGGATAAGTTCGTCATAGTCTTCATCGACGATATCCTGATCTATTCGAAGAGTCAGGAAGAACACGAGCAACACCTGAGGCTTATTTTGGAACTTCTTCGAACAGAGCAGTTGTATGCCAAATTTTCGAAATGTGACTTCTGGCTTCGCGAAGTCCATTTTCTAGGCCACGTGGTAAACAAGGATGGGATTCATGTTGATCCATCCCAGGTTGACTCGATCAAGAACTGGCCTGCACCCCGTACACCAACAGAAATCCGCCAATTCTTGGGTTTGGCGGGTTACTACAGAAGATTCATCAAGGATTTCTCTAAGATTGCGCAACCTCTCACCTCGCTAACTCAGAAGGGTGTCACCTATCGTTGGGGTGATGCACATGAATCTGCTTTTCAGCACTTAAAAGATAGACTTTGTAGCACGCCTATCCTCTCATTGCCTGAAGGCACATATGATTTTATGGTTTACTGCGACGCTTCCATCCAAGGACTTGGTTGCGTGATGATGCAACGTGACAAGGTCATTGCCTACGCACCACACCAACTTAAAGTTCACGAAAGGAACTACACTACGCACGACTTGGAATTGGGAGTAGTTGTTTTCGCACTTAAGATATGGAGACATTACCTGTACGGTACCAAGTGCACCATTTACACCGATCACAGGAGTCTCGAGCATATCTTCAACCAAAAGGAGTTAAACATGCGACCACGTCGATGGGTCGAGCTCTTGAATGATTATGAATGTGCGATCAAATACCATCCGGGCAAGGGCAATGTTGTGGCGACACCCTCAGTCGAAGGGATACTATACCTAAGCGTGTACGTGCGTTACAGCTTACTATTCACTCTAGCCTTCCCACTCAAATTTGTGATGCTCAGGTCGAAGCATTGAAAGCAGAAAACATCAGGGCTGAGTCCCTGCGAGGATCGAAGAAACGACTAGAACAAAATGAAGACGGTGCATATTACGTAACAGGGCGCATCTGGGTTCCACTTTATGGAAACTTACGCGAGCTTGTGATGGATGAAGCACACAAGTCTCATTATTCAGTACATCCTGGTTCGGATAAGATGTATCACGATCTCAAGACTACGCATTGGTGGCCTAGCATGAAAGCCAACATAGCAACCTACGTCAGTAAATGTTTGACTTGTGCGAGAGTCAAGATTGAATATCAGAAACCATCAGGCCTACTTCAACAACCAGAGATACCTAAATGGAAATAGGAGCAAATTTCCATGGATTTTGTTACTGGCCTACCTAGATCTCAACACGGAAATGACACTATTTGGGTGATAGTGGATCGATTGACTAAGTCTGCACACTTCTTGGCTATCAAGGAAACCGACAAGTTTTCTACTCTAGTAGACATCTACCTAAAGGAAGTAGTATCAAGGCATGGAGTGCCAACCTCCATCATTTCTGATCGTGACTCACGTTTTACATCTGAATTGTGGCCTGCTATGCACAAGTCCTTTGGTTCTCGATTAGACATGAGCATGGCATATCATCCACAGACGGATGGGCAATCTGAATGCACCATCCAAACCCTTGAAGACATGCTTAGGGCATGTGTAATCGACTTTGGTAACGGCTGGGAAAAACACCTCCCGTTAGTGGAGTTTTCGTATAACAACAGTTACCACACCAGTATCCAGGCCGCTCCGTTCGAGGCATTGTACGGACGGAAGTGCCGATCACCTCTTTGTTGGGTAGAGGTTGGCGATAGTCAAATCACTGGCCCAGAACTTGTAGTAGATACAACCGAGAAGATTGCTCGGATACGACAACGAATGGCGGCAGCTCGTGACCGTCAGAAAAGCTATGCTGATAAGCGAAGGAAACCACTCGAGTTCCAGGTGGGGGATCGAGTGCTACTTAAAGTCTCACCTTGGAAAGGTGTAGTTCGTTTTGGCAAAAGAGGCAAACTCAACCCGCGATATGTTGGACCCTTCGAAATCATTGAGAAGATTGGCAAGGTGGCCTACAAGCTGAATCTACCGGCAGAACTCAACGGAGTTCACAATGTTTTCCATGTGTCGAATCTGAAGAAGTGTCTGTCAGATGAGACCCTCATAGTTCCTCTCAAGGAGCTCACTATCGACGATCAGCTGCGATTCATCGAGGAACCAATAGAGATTACTGATCGAGATGTTAAAATTCTCAAGCGTACCAGAATACCTCTTGTTCGAGTTCATTGGAACTCCCGTCGTGGCCCAGAGTATACCTGGGAACAAGAAGACCAAATGAAACTCAAGTATCCCCAATTGTTTAGGAAATGTGCAACCACTACTGAGGCTGAAGCTACTGCAGAATTTCGTGACGAAATTCCAAACCAACGGGGGGATGATGTGACGCCCCAGGAAAAACAGGAAACCACGCAACTTAACTAGCTTCCTCAGTAACCACGCGCTAAATTTCGGGACGAAATTTTCTTAACAGGGGGAGAATATGACAACCCTCATAATTACATGTATCCGTATGATTAATTAATGTTAATTAAAGTGCTTGATGGCTGTGCTGAATTACTTAACTGCTTTCTGAGTACTGCGTCATACTTACATGTGCTTGTTAACATACTAGTCTTGTGCAGAAAATTGACTAAATAGTCCTGTATGCTTTCCTAAGTGTTGGGAATTAAAAGTGTTACAAAAAGATACATAAAAGACACTATACGGAACAACTTAGCACTTTAACGGAACGGTATCTAACCGAACAACCGGACATTACCCGGAACACCAAAATATTGTTAAAAACATTGTTTCACTTTTTCTAAGCTAGTCATGGTTCCCGAGCACTATAACACACTACATAATACATGTAACACTAAACTTTAGACTTTACATCTTAATGCCCTACTAATTACCATTTACCCATTTAATTTACAATTACCCCCTCCTTATGTAACCGTCCCTTAGGGGACCCCGCTCACCAAGATTTGAAAAATCTCCACTAAATCTTCTCCATATCTTCTATGGATCCCCTTGGACTTTGTGTGATTATGTATGTACTTAGGAAGACACATTAACCAAAGGATTTTAGAACTTGGTGGATATAAGATCAAGATCACTTAACCATCTTCATCAAACAAACTCACTCTCTCTCCCTCTCCATAGCTACGGCCGAAACACCCCCTTACAATCCCACCATTTTCAATTTCCCTCCATCAAATCCAAGCTTCATTCAAGGTGATACAAGGTGGGTTAGAAGGTGTGGAACTCACGGATCATCAAGGACCTCTCTAGTGTGCTATTATCCACCACTTTTGCTTCTTGATCTTCCCTAGCTTTAAGCTAGTTGTAAGACTTCTTTGATCTTGTTTACTTCAAGTTTTTAGTGATTAAAAGTTGTAGTTTGTTGATTATTACATGAACACTAAACATCATGCACACAAGTCTTGAACATAAAGCTTTACATAATATGATAAATGGATGAAACAAGATGAAATAATGCTAGTATAATGTTGTTATGTTGATGATGGTACTTGACATGATAAATCTGAGTTAAATAAATGATAACCTGCTGCAAGTGATGTTAAATGTCGTTGTTGATCACTAAACATGTTAACGGAACAAATAGAACATGCGTTAGAGCGCTATAAGCTGAAAACAGCTTATGTCTAAACATTTACACCCAACTTCAGTTGGCTGTAAACAGGTTGATACTTATCGAAAAATTGATTTTCTAAAGTCTAAATTATGTATTTTCGAAAAAAGCTTCAAATGGCGCTGGAATCATATTTTTTTGCAGTTGTTTGCTATTTTTAAAGGGGCATTTTTCACAGCAGCAAAAGTTGCATTTTTACTGCAGAAAATGTGTGTGATATTTTTCGTCATAACTTGAAATCTGTGTAGAATTAGCTCATGAAATTTGTACTGTAGATGACCACTGATGTCTTTGTAATGCTCCAACTGGAATTTCATTAATCGGACTTACGATGAATTTTAGATAAGTTATTCCGTGGACTGCAGTCAGAAAGTGATGAATCTAATTGCAGTCTGGTAAATGATTTTTTATAAAATATTGGTAATGAATTGGATCCCGATATTTTTACAAAGTAATATATGGATTGTTTAGAACATTCTATAAAAGTTTAGAAAATTTTGGAATAAGTTAACTATTTTATTAAAATTCCCGAAAACAGCCCAGTTTTGAATGTTAAAGCTGAAACGACATAAGTAGTAATTTGCGTGTCTAAATGTCGGGTAGGTTATCTGAGAATGATCTAACGTGTTATATGTCAATGAAAGTGTTATGTGAAATATCGTATGTTTGCTTTTGAATGGGTATAGATGGGATGTTTATATGGGCGTGAAATGTTAACGTGAGTGCGTGCTATGTGATAGATGCATGTAGGAACTTCTTGCTTATTTGAAGTCACTAATAAACTAAGTGGTAATCATACTAGGACGTGATTGACCAACACCTATTGTTAGCTACTTTAAGAGTTTAACCGAGCAACCAAAGGTGAGTTCACACTCTCTCTAAGGCATGGGATTCCCGGTGGTTGGGAATGGGTTAAAAAACTAAAACGGAACCTGCATATCCTCCTTGGGTAGGATATGTACCGCCATCCTCCATAGGTAGGATGCCAATATAAATCCTGCGTATTCTCCTTGGGTAGAATACGTACGTTCGTCCTCCTTGGGTAGGACAACAACCTTAAAACTTACTAGACAAAAACTCTATCATTAAGTCCCTCATTTTATATCGACTTAATTTCCGAGGCCGATGGTGAGCAGGTCATTAGTTAATAGTGCTATTAGGTTTGACAAACCTCACACCGTGCCGGTAGGACGGGCGTGTACTAATGGATCATGGCAAACAGTCAATGATGATAGACATTGACTTAGGGCACAACTTACTTTCGTCAGTAGTCGATATGGTAACGGTCTAGTGGTTCACATGGGGAAGCCCCCACTGGTTATGGTTTGGGAAAGAAGGAATTTGTTAATCATATGAAAACAACTATGGGGTAACCCCCACGGCAAGTAAGCCAGCTAAAGACAAACCATGTTTTCAAAAAAAAAAAAAAAAACAACTTAAAAAAAACAACCAACTGTGAACTCGCTCAACTTTATTGTTGACTCCTTGTTACATGCCTTGCAGGTCGTTAGGTATCTATGGAGCTTGCACGGGGAGGCGTGGTCGTTGTGGGACATGGACTGTCGAGTCCCATGTTAAACATTTAAACTTATGAACTTGTTACTTATGTTTTGGTTTTACCTTTAATGCTTCCGCTGTTTAATTTGAACATGGTTAACTAGCTTTTGATCACCAATGATATTGTGTGGTTGGATTTTATCTATCTTAAATACATTGTTCAATATGATTGGTGGCTCGATCCTGGTCATGTCACGCCTCCAAGCGGTGATACCCCGCATGGTGGATTTTGGGGGGTGTGACAGAAAAGAAAATAAACACATGTTTTTTAAAGATCTAAAGATATCAAGCATGGATCTTGAAAGATCCATAGGTAAACATGAGATTAAAAACAATAATCTTTCTAATAAACATAAAAGTGGTTTTAGAAATGTGATTTACAAACTTTGAAACCGTTAAACTCATGGATGAGTTGGTTAGTAAAATAAAGTCTTATAAAAAGTTGGTTAAAAATTTACAAGAACACTTATTTTGGAAAGATCACCTTATGTAAAGTGTAGATCTAAAAGACTACACATGTTTAACAAGAATCAAGTTCACCATGATGTTTCATATGAAGAAATTAGTATATGTGTTGATGATTGTTGTTGAAAATTGTTTTGATGATTGAAAAGAAAATAAACACATGTTTTTGAAAGATCTAAAGATATCAAGCATGGATCTTGAAAGATCCATGGGTAAACATGAGATTAAAAACAATAATCTTTCTAATAAACATAAAAGTGGTTTTAGAAATATGATTTACAAACTTTGAAACCGTTAAACTCATGGATGAGTTGGTTAGTAAAATAAAGTCTTATAAAAAGTTGGTTAAAAATTTACAAGAACACTTATTTTGGAAAGATCACCTTATGTAAAGTGTAGATCTAAAAGACTACACATGTTTAACAAGAATCAAGTTCACCATGATGTTTCATATGAAGAAATTAGTATATGTGTTGATGATTGTTGTTGAAAATTGTTTTGATGATTGAAAAGAAAATAAACACATGTTTTGAAAACATGGGGAAACCTCCATTTTTAGGGGAACTATGTCAAAATTTTTATAAAATTTTGACACTTAGAAAAATATAAGTTTTGGTGACACTTATCCCCTAAATATTCACCTAAAAATATTTACCAAGGTTTCCCTAATTTTTGTAAGAAATTACAAGTTAAGAAATGATTATTTCTTCAAGATAAAATTTATATTAAGTATGTATATTTTTGGGAAAA
This sequence comes from Helianthus tuberosus, assembly GCA_030545235.1. NCBI lineage: Eukaryota > Viridiplantae > Streptophyta > Magnoliopsida > Asterales > Asteraceae > Helianthus > Helianthus tuberosus. The sequence continues at coordinate 18,668 of JARYGA010045688.1, read as the reverse complement.
TATATGTATTTAGTAATCACCAAATCTTGTGCTAAGTGTATATTATGCGTATTATATGTAGTAGTGTATTAGAACTTGAAAATACACTAAATACCCTAAGGAGTAAAAATACAAGATGCACATACAAAATACATGAGAATACATAAGAATCACATGGACAAATACAAGGAAATATATTTATGAATATATATTTCTTAACATATTATTTAACTTGGTCAAGTTATGAACTTAAAATATATTTTTGGACGAAAATATATAACTCGGGTGGATAACACGAATAAACACATATATATTTTATAGCATGACAAAATAAATATATTTCATACAAGTCTTAAAAATATATTATTTTTAAGAAATATAATTCCGGAAAGTAATAGAAATCAAAGTCTTGATTTTTGGTGAAAAATACAAAATACTTATATTTATTTCTGAAAAAATAATATAAGTAAGATACATAGTTACAAATATAAATTATTTTTAACAACAAAGAACATATACATAAAAGATGGTGACTTGTACTTGTGCGATACAAGTTTAGTGACTAACATTAATAGAACACGTATAGGTCACGACGCTAAGAAACCAACCGGTGAAGTTTACGGCGCAGGATACGCAAAGTTGTGAGTTCATGTCCCCACTTTTAAACTATTACTTGTTTTCTAAACTTGGGGAAAATACATGTGTTATGGTATGTTGAATACAAAAACTAAGGAATGATACTTTAGATCATGTCACGAATAGGGTGCCATAAGCACCATTAATCAGTTACATACCAAGACCGTGGAACAAAAGGTTAGATCTAATGGGTTTCAGGCAACCACACTCTTGGCCACTCTTTTACCAAGCAGTGCTTTTGTGTCTCTAGTCGTGAATCGACAGTCGTGGAATCGACAGTCATGGAATCGACAACTAAAAATGCCTATGGTTTGGATGCTTCTTATGTCGTGTCACATCTTAATGGCCTTGCAAACCATTAGCGATCTCCATTTCCTTACATTTACAGAAGTACATATTTTAGTACAATTACATACCATGTTTTCTACAACGAATGCTTAAATGTTTATACGAAAACTGCATGAACTCACACCAACATTATGTTGACGATTTTCCAAAACTTAAATGTATTTCAGGAAACAAGTTGGATCTTGGGCGCTGGTGTTGTTTTCAAGATGTAAATTTCAAGTTTAGATGTCATCCACTTTTGTTTGTATCATAACTTGAGGGTTTTGATTGGAACTTAAATGACCTGTGTTGTAATATTTCAAACCTTTGAATGGATGAACATCATTTTGATCATATAGTTGTTTATTATAATCGAATGCAATGAGAACCGATTAAGTCACACACATACGCTTCCGCAAAAGTCAGGGTGTGACAGTTTGGTATCAGAGCTTCGATTGTAGTGAGCTAGGATTCCTTCTCGAGTCTAGACTACAATCATTAGGACTCTCTCAGGAAAACATTTTTACAAAAGGTTTTTCATTGCATTTACAGAAGCGCCAAGATCCATGAATCCAACGTTTTTCAAAGGAAAGAACAAACAAGAGTTATATGAGACATGTAGCAATTATTTGCTTGTGTATACTAACTATTAGTATTATATATGCATATATGTGTACGGAATGATTATTGACGAGATACCTTCGACTTCGAATCCTATTATTGTTCTTGACTTGCGCAATGAGATTATCGACCTCTCGTACACTACGGAGCTTATTACCAAACGAGGCCCTGAGCTTGATTCTGTAGAAAATGGCTGTTCTTCTCCCTTGAATGCGAAGGTGCCTGACTATGGCAGTGACGGCGAGGCGGAGGAGGCAACCTTGGACAACGACCTTATCAGTGAGACGAGACCCCGGCGGCTTTTACGAAGCGAGATTGACGACACTCCTGTCTAATCAAGGAAGATGAGGTACTCATCTTGAAGGTGCCCCTCCAACTTCCAGGAATTCCCCTTATTCCTATTACATCTAAAGCATTGTGCCTATACGCGCGTAGCGATAACAAATGATGACGCGTAGACCACCATAATGGTCCTTTCCATGTCGGAGGTACAAGGACAGTAGTGTCCCCTCTATGGTTGATCATCTACTTTGAACGAGGGAAACTGGGGTGACTGTGCAAGACAATTTATTATTACGGGGGCCCACGTAATAACGACTTGTAGTGCATGGAAATCCTGGTGGACTCTGCGGGTCAAGCTAATGATCACCACCCATCCAAAAGTTTCTAAGTGTTCACACCTTCATATAGTAGGGCAATACCTAGATAATTGCTATAGCACCTTACAAGCAGGAAACCTGTCTTCGCCTACTTTGTGTAAGACACTTCTACCCATAATACTACACCGACGCACCCATCAGTACTTCCACCCTCATTATCCCGTGGTGCACCCCATCGTTTGGGTAGTGCATTCACACCCTGGAAACCACTTTACGGTAGTTGCAAGGCACAATTCGGTCCCGAGGAAGAAGTCATGTACCCTCACAACCTTATCTATGCGTTTTCACTATCACTTACCTCTATACGTGGTAGAAATGCACAACCCCCCATCTCCTATGAAGCATACCCGTTTATGTAAAACTAAAGACTATGGAAGAGTCAGAGACTTGAGGAATAAACCAGGAACAAGGTGAAGGGAAGACCTCACCGTATTTTTATAGCCCTGGATGACTTGCATCAATCGGAGTAAGGTGACTCCGAGGAGGTTGCTACGCAAGACAACGACATTTATTCCAAAATAAATGTTTAATCTTGTCAATATGTTTCATACAAGAGAAGCACATGGAACCACAGCAAAGGAAACGCTGGCCAAGTCTAATCAGAATCTTTACCTGCAACAAGAGCTGAGCCTGAAGCTCTGTGGAACCAACAAGTTGCTGAAGCAATCGTCCAATACGAAGCAAACAACAAGCATGAGGAAACCGCTGCGACTAGGAAAGTCAAGGCATTCGTTGTCACGACTAAGATAGGTGATAAAAACCTACTAAGGAAAACTACCAAAGTGTGATAGAGGTGGTTATTATCACACAGGTCCGTGCAGGACTCGTAGGTATGAAATTGGGGCAAGACCGGGCATAGCAAGGAGGCATGCTGGTCTGGTTTGAGACATGTGAATGGAATTTAGGACAGTAATAGCAATGGCAAAGGCCGAGAATTGCTATGGATGTGGCGACAAAGGGCACTATCGGAAGGACTACCCAAAGGAAAGTTCAAGCTCTTGGGAGCATTTTCATGAAGGGAATACGCAAGGCACGCTAGGACCCGAACGTAGTTACGAGTACGTTCCTTATAAACCGACACATTGCATCCGTTCTATTTGATACCCGCACCGACTTTGGTATTAAGTCTATGGAACTTAAGGATATACTTGGCTTAGGAACAAGTAAGCTAGACTCCCCACATGCTATAGAGTTGGTAAATGGGGAATTAGTTGAAATGGATAAAGTACTAAGGGTTGTATACTTGGACTTGGGGAAATGAAAATTCTCTATCAACCTTCTACCAGTTGGTTTAGTTAGTTTTGATGTGGTAGTTGTCATGGATTGGATATCCAAGGATAAGGCTAAAGTGGTTTGTCATGAGAACGACATTCGCCTTCCTCTTGCGGATGATGAAGCACTTATAGTACACGGCCTTCATGCAGTTGATGCAGGGATGCTAGGCCCCAAAGGCGGTGGATTGCGACATCCCACATTGGTTATGAAGGCGCAGAAGTGCTTAAGGAAAGGATGTGTTGTATTCCTGGCGCACATTGTAGATAAGAAGGCTGAGGAGCCGAAACTCGAAGACATTCCTGTAGTGAAGGAATTTCCCCGATGTTTTTCCCGGCGATTTGCCAGGACTACCTCCGCAACAACAAGTTGAATTCCATGTTGACTTGGTTCCAGGGGCCGCTCCTGTGGCCAAGGCACCATATCGACTTGCGCCATCCTAGATGCAAGAATTATCTACGCAACTCTAGGAGTTGTTGGATAAAGGATTTATAAGGCTGAGCCTCTCGCCTTGGGGAGCTCCAGTTTTGTTCGTAAAGAAGAATGATGGAACCCTGCGGATGTGTTTCGATTATAGAGAACTGAATAAGCTCACTGTCAAGAATCGGTATCTGCTATCGAGGATTGACGACTTATTCGATCAGTTGCAAGGATCGAGTTACTACTCCAAGATCGACCTTCGATCAGGATATCACCAGTTAAGGATCCAAGAAAGAGAAACTTTATGCAAAGTTCTCAAAATGCGAGTTTTGGATTCGTGAAGTACAGTTCCTTGGTCATGTCCTGAATGAGAAGGGCATTCATGTAGATCCAGCGAAGATGGAAGCGATAAAGAATTGGGAAGCCCCCAAAACTCCAACCGAAGTTCGACAATTTTTGGGATTAGCAGGCTACTACCGCCGATTTATTGGTGTGACAACTGGCACAAACCGGTAATTTCCGTACACTTTAATCATTATTTAATGACTACAATTATGTGCTTAATTGTCAGCAATGTCTGAACACATGATTAAACAAGTGAATTCATGCACATTGTATACTATAAAATATTGCTTTATGCATAAACGAGAGCGTTACGTCAAAAATAATAGTAAACTCACCGGTAAGACACACTGTGTCAACAGAACTGCAGAAAGCAGTCAGACAATAAAATTGGAGCCTAGGTGTAGGTCCGACAACAAGAATGCATTAAAACCCAAGAGTACATACAAGGGTTAATATATATGGAGTACGAAAGCAAAAATAAACACTAAAAAGCACCCGAAACGCACTTTAAGTGCAGAATTTATATAATTCAGCAATAAATCAGCATTTAAACATATGAATATTATGCAGAAATGTCGTTTTATTATCCAGAATACTTCCCCAAGTGTTGTGAATTGAAAGAGTACAAGAAAGGTACTTAAAAGACACTAAAAAGTGTAATTTAGCACTTTAACGAACCGGTGTCTAACCGAACAACCGGATATTACCCGGAACACCAAAATAATGCTAGAAGCATTGTTTTTATTTTTTCCTAAGCTAGTTAGGGTACCCGTACACCTTAACACGCTATATATTACCTAACACACTTAACACTAAAAGTAACACTTAACATGTAACTAGGTTAAGTAACTTGGAAGTTGAAATGTAACCAAGACCCCCCCCCCCTCAACCATACGGTTACAAGGGGTATCCCACCCCTTGATTTTCTTGGTTTATTTAATATAATTGCCATGTACTTGGGTAGCATAATAACTAATGGGCAATAGAGTGTTGGAAAGTTTATATAACTAACCACTAGACATACCATCCTCACAACTTCAACACTTTCCTTCCTTCTTCTTCTTCTTGGCTACGGCTCACCACCACCACCTACCATCCACCATTTTTGTTCATCATCCATCCATTCCAAGGTGATTCTAAGGTGTCTCGAGCCTATTTAGGAAGGTTGCAAGCAACGGAACTTGAAGGACCTTCACCATTTGCTTTTATCCACCTCATTTGCACTCTTGAACTTCCCTAGCCTTGAGCTAGTAGTAAGTGCTCTAAAACACCTTCTTGATGTTGTCTAGAGTGGTTAATAAGAGATTTGTTGGTTGAAAATCATGAACATACTAAATCACCAACTAAAAGTCTATTAAAGTGATGAATATGATGGTTAATAGATGGATAATTGTGTAAAACTTGTTAAACTTGTTTTGAGATGATTATTTTGTGTTGTTTAATGCTAGTAGTAGTTCGGATCGTCATCTAACCCTGCTAGGTTATGTTCTTAGAACATGAGCTAGTGTATGTTAAAGTATAAAAAGGACTAGATGATGAACACTACTACTATTAAACATGAACTTGTGTAAAAACAATTTATCTTATGAAATGGAGTTCTAAACTAGTAGATCTAAAGATCTACAAGTGGTATTTTTGAAAGACCAACTGTAAGACAAAACCATGTTTTAAAACCGGATCTTTCATAAACTAGAGGTGTTTTTGTGAACAAACAAGTGTGTGGACACTTGTGTAACAAAAGTTTTAACAAAGAAATAATTTTCGTAAAAACCGAGTAGAAGTTGTGAAACTTCATATTCTTTAAAAATAAAGTTTTTAAGAAATTAAACTTATTTTTAAAGATAACAAGACTTACTAAATGTGCTAGTGAGTTACTACACATTTTTGTAAATATTCAAGTTCATGAAATGGAGAAATTAGTGATTATTGTTGATGAATATTGTTGATAATTGTTGTTGATGGTTGTTGACGATTTAAAAGAAAATAAACACATGTTTTGAAAACATGGGAAACCTCCATTTTTAGGGGAAACTCTGTCGAAATTTTTATAAATTTTGACACTTAGAAAAATATAAGTTTTTGGGAAACTTATTCCCTAAAAATGTATTTAAAGTATTACCAAGGTTTCCCTAATTTTTGGTGATAAGAAATAAGGATTTCTTCAAGAATAAAAATGGATATAAGTATGTATATTTTTTAGAGAAAAATATATATTATTTTATCACCAACTTTTGTGTTAAGTGTATATAGTATGTGTTATACGTGCTAGTGTATTAAGACTTAAAAATACACTAAATACTCATGAGGAGTATAAACATAAAAATACACATACAAGATACATAATTCGGGTGCAAAGTGCAAAACATGAGATACTTATATTAATTTTTGAGAAAATAATATAAGTAAGATACTTAGTTAAAAATATAAAATATTTTTAACACAAGAATATATACACAAAAGAGAGTGACTGTACTTGTGCGACGCAAGTCTAGTGACTAACGTTAAGAAAACGCGTATAGGTTACGACGTTAATTAAGCAAATCCGGTGAAGTTTACGACGCACAGGAACGCAAAGTTGTGAGTTCATGCTCCCCCTTTTCTTTTAACTGTTTTCAGTTTTTATAACTTCGGGGGTGAAATACATGTACAAATGTACAATATTTATAATTGGTATGATATAAATATAAGAAGCACACTTGGTGAGAACGAGAATCAAGTGTGATGAAATATAAGAATACAAGAAGTACACTTGGTGAGAACGAGAACCAAGTGTGACGAAATATAAGATAATAAGAAACGCACTTGGTGAGGACGAGAACCAAGTAGGATGCGTTATGAGAAATGATAATAAGAAACGCGCTTGGTGAGAACGAGAACCAAGTAGGATGCGTTGTAACACCTGTGTCATTTCAACCATCAAACAAATGCCTAACCAATGAAATAATGTATTTCATACTTTGGACTTGTATAAATATGTGTATCTTTTGCACATATCAACTCATGTTCGATTTCAAGCTCTAAATCGCTTTCTGGAAGGTTATACACGCACTGATGCGTAAATATAACCAGTTTAATGCAACGAACACTCCGGAATAGTGAAATAGGCTTAACATACCTTAAATAACCTTTACATAACTTAGATATAAGTTTTGGAAGGTTTGGTGTGGTGAAATCAAAGTTTAATCGCTTACAGGGACTAAATTTGACAAACTGCGAAAGTATGCCAATTTGAACTGTAACAGACCTTCCGGAACATGACCATAAGTTAAACATACCATAAATATCCTTTACATAGCTTAGAAATAGGCTTTGAGGGGTTCGGTGTGCTAAAATAAACTTTTGGGTCATTCAGGGACTAAAAGTGTCAAAAAGTGCACAAGTTTGTATTTTCGCGCATAACTTACGTTCTGAATACATCCGGACATCCAAAAATTTATGTAAGCATGACTATATTATATTTTAGTGTTCGCCATAAGAAAAATCCATTCGTCGCGTCAATTGGATCGTTTTTCGCGCTTGTGCGCATTCCGTCGTAATTAAGCGAACATCGCGTTCGTATGACCAAACGAACCAACATCCGGCATATTTTTGAGCATGTTTTGAGTTCCCTATACTTTAACTTCATTTTAGAGCCTTGAAATGAGGTTAACGGGGTTCAAACGCATCGAAAAAGGTCTTAAACACGTGCAGGGACCATTTCTGCCAACTTTGAAACATTTCTGAATCAGAGGGGTGCTAGCGTAGCGCGAGCCCTATAGGCTTTACCAGTCGCGCTACGCGACTGCCTATGCTGGACAGAAAACATGCAGAAATATCAGTTTTGCACTTTCGGGACCAGATTCGATGTATTAGCCGTTGTTTAATTCACAACCACACATTCTAAACTTGCTTAGTCAGCGGATAAGGATGGAATTTAGGCACCATAACTTTGCAACAAATGTATGGATGGAATTTAAGCACCTAAACACCATAACTTTGCAACACATGTATGGATGGAATTTAAGCACCTAAACACCATAACTTTGCAACACATGTATGGATGGAAATTAAGCACCTAAACACCATAACTTTGCAACACATGTACGGATGGGATTAAGGCACGTTTTCCATGAAACGATCTTAACGGTTCGGGTATTCCTATAAATACCCCATACCCCCCATTGTTCTTAATCACTAGAAACTTGATTTGAGAAACTCTAAGTTGAAACATTTGTTTCATACCTGAGATTTTTGAATCGAGTTTAGCATTCGGGGACCCTTCGTAAGTATTCTTTCGTTCTTTTCCTTATTTTACTGCTTTTCGAGTCAGAAAGTCAAACTTTGTTTGACTTTCAGCGTTGACCAGTAATGGTCAATGCGAAGTTCGTTTGAACTTCGCAACGTGAGTGTAATCACGTTGGTCATAGTCCCTTGGGACTATGCCCACTGATTACCACGTTGTCTAGGGTCGTAGGGTAAGCGATCTGATAAATCGCTTATACCTCGAACCCGACCCAGTTTGGTCGATCATTAGGATCCGACCAAATACATTAGGTGACCCTAGTATAGGGCATAACCTTCCGAGGTTATACCCTATGGTCACATCGTTTAAGTAGTTGTATGATAGGTAGTTTATATGCCTTAGGTAAATTACCAGAATACCCTTTTCATGTATAATTGGTAATTAAGCATATGTAACCTAAACTTTTGTCACATAACTGATTATGTAACATGTTTAGGCATATAACACTTGTCATAGGGCTAGTTAGGCGGTCCGAACGCGTTTCACGCGCACGACGCGTTAAAGTAGCATAAGCTTCCTAAACGGGTCGTAATGGGTCGTAAACAATTATGTTGGGTTTCATTTAGTATGTAGGCTTTGTTAAACCGAATGACACGAGTCTCTACACTCGTTTGGTTTACAAACCCTAATGCTACCCAATCTTCCGATCTAGGTCCGGTTAATTAACATAGTTACCTATACTAGGTGCCGTTTGATATCCGCGATCTCTAGCATTGTTTAGTTGTTACTCAAGGACTACTGAGCAATCTCAAGTGAGTACATAGACCCCTCTTTTACTGTTTTCCAAACTGTTTTGGGGTGGAACACATGTGCCTACTTGTTACATTCATGCTTTCCCGTTTTCACATCATATACCTGCTATGTTCGTTAGTACATTATAGTACATGATTTCAATACATTTTATGCTATGTATGTCCATTATGTGCATACTTAGTACATTGTTTTACATTGCTTTTCTGTTGCATATGCTTATCCAGCATATGAACACATTATACTACATATTGAACCGTTGTAAACATTTGACTATGTGAACCGTTGTAATCATTTGACTATGTGATCCGTTTGTATCTGTGAACCGTTTGTATCTGTGAACCGTTTGTATCTATGAACCGTTTGTATCTGTGAACCGTTTGTATCTGTGAACCGTTTGTATCTGTGAACCGTTTGTATCTGTGAACCGTGTGAACCGTATTTGACTATACATGAACATTTCTATACTTGTTAAACATTTCATTTTTGGTGGTTTGGTTTGATTAAATGATTAAGTAACGATGCGTGTGTAATATGATACAAGCATGGTGGATACGCCGCTGGTACTTCCTATATATAAGTGTTTGTATGGTATTACATATCGTAGCGTTATTTGAATCATTTCAGTTTGAGACATATAACATTTTATACAAATAACATACTTTTCACAAGACATTGTTTTACAAACAACTTATCTTATACAAATCCATTTTACTATGGTTATTCATTTAACCATACATTATGACATTTACTTATACATATCATCTGAACTCATTGTTTTTCAAATGATTTACAAAACAAAGCAAATTACAAGGTTCATGACTAAACATTTTCTCAAACATAAGTCATGGAACCTATTTTCACAAAACCTATGTATCTCACAGGCATTTTTATGCTGACGTACCTATTTTCACATGTGTTTTTCAGGAGCTGTTGCATAAGATGATCAAGATATACATAGGCAGACTTGGGCTTTAGTGACAATAAGAGATGCAAGATTAGTTAATTATGTTGTATTTCCTTGTTTGTTAAGACATTGTAACACTTTTAATCAATAAAACAAAACTTCAATTGCCATGGATTTGAAACAATTAATTCTGTTACAACACTCCCCGACATTTCCGCCACGTTTTGTATGTTCTACGTGGTCGGGGTGTGACATGCGTTATGAGAATTGATAATAAGAAACGCGCTTGGTGAGGACGAGAACCAAGTAGGATGCGTTATGAGAATTGATAACAAGAAACGCGCTTGGTGAGGACGAGAACCAAGTAGGATGCGTTATGAGAAATAGTGTCACGAATAGGGTACAGAAGCACCATTAATCAACAATATACCTAGACCGCAGAACAAAAGGTTAGATCTAACGGGTGCCTGGCAGCCACACTCTCGGTGAGGGCGAGAATCGAGTAGTGCTTTTGTGTCTCAGAATATACCAATTAAATGCCTTAGGTTTGGTGACTTCCTATGTCGTGTCACATGTTAATGGCTTTGCAACCCATTAACAATCCTGATACTTACAGGAATACTTTATTTACATAAAAGTCATACCATACTAAAAATTGATGAATACTTGAGTACGTGGGGTACTCAAGAAAAGATTAAATTATACTTGAAGTACGTGGGGTACTCAAGAAAAGAATGAATTATACTTGAAGTACGTGGGGTACTCAAGAAAAGAATGAATTATACTTGAAGTACGTGGGGTACTCAAGAAAAGATTGAATTATACTTGAAGTACGTGGGGTACTCAAGAAAATGGGAATTATACTTGAGTACGTGGGGTACTCAAGAAGAAATTGAATTATACATGAGTACGTGGTGTACACATGAAACTGAATTAATATATGAAAACTTGATTTATTCACAAACTATGTTTTCATACAAAGTATACAAACGTGAAATACAAAACTGCATGAATTCACACCAGCATTATGTTGACGTTTTTCCAAAACTCACATGTATTTCAGGTAACTAGGATGGATGTGCGCGTGGTCTTACTCATGCTCGTGGATGTCGCATGTTTACCTTTCGTATGCAATGAGAACCTTTCATGATCACACCTCGTGCTTCCGCCGCAGAAAGGGGTGTGACAGATTGGTATCAGAGCTGCGATTGTAGTGAACCAGGATTCCTTCTCGAGTCTAGTCTACAATCTCTAGGATCCATTCACGAAAACAATTTTCAAAGAGTTTTCATTGCATAAAACGTCCCGCGACATCCACTGCCTGAAACTGTCTACATGAGTCTAGAAAAGACCCTACGAGACTTAGAGTGCACTTGAGTAGCACTTGTCGTTGACTAGAAATTACTTGCAATTATGTGTGATAATTAGCATGTACTAGAAGTAGAATGACACAAGTATACGTGACTTTATCTGAAAGCGATGGCCCATCTGAAGGAAGAAATACGAGGATGAAACGAACTGTGCGGACTGTGCAAGGAGTTACGTAATTATGGATGCATACATAATTATGAAATTCAGTGCACAGAAACCACAGCAAGTCTTGTCACGTATAGATTCCCTCAGTGCAAGCCTACTAAGTACTCTGCTAGAGTAATAATTGTTTGAGGTCAGTTATGTGGTATATACCTGTGTATATATATACTACTACTGTCTAGTATGACGATATCAAACAAATGCCTAAACCTATTGGGTTGTGTTCATCAGAACATGGCACCCAGAAGAGCTGTGAACGCTCGTGGCCAACCTCCTCCTCCCCCACTGCCAAGTATTGCCGAGGAGCTGGAAGCTCTACTGGAAGAAAGGATCTCCGCTGCTATCGCCCAGTAAGAGGCGAACCGTACTCAAGACAGTGGAGGACCAACCAACACTAGACGTAGCGGGCATGGAGATTCATCTGGAGGCGACGCAGTTCAAGGCTGCACTTTCAAAGCAGTTCCTCGACTGCAAGCCGATGAACTACGACGGCACAGGAGGTGCAGTAGCCTTTGTACGCTGGACGGAGAAGACTGAAGCTACTATCCGCATGAGCAAGTGTACCGCGGATCAGCAAGTCACTTTTGCTACCGGATTGTTTGTCGATGAAGCTCTGACTTGGTGGAACCTGCAGGCCCAAACCTTGGGTGATGATGCCGCTTATGGCTTAACTTGGGAGGAACTGAAGGAAAGAATGAGAGAGAAGTATTGCTCTCGCGCTGAACTCCAAAGGCTGGAAACGGAGTTCTGGCACTTGACCATGGTGGGTGCTGACATTAATGGTTATACTCGAAGGTTCCACGATCTGTCTAGAGTGCTTCCCTACATGGTGACTCCCGAATTCAAGCGCGTTGAACACTACATTTGGGGACTGGCCCCAGAGTTTCGTGGCATGGTGACGTCGGCCAAACCGCAAACAATCACCGAGGCTGTAACTCTGGTTGTCAGCCTGACTGAAGATTGTGTTCGTATGAAGAAGTTATCGTTGAACCCAACAGAGAAGACCGAGACGCATGCTGAGTCGTCCGGCGACAAGAAAAGAAAACATGCAAGTTTGAACCAAGCAACTCGTAACAACAAGGGTTTCAACAGGAAGCGTGACGCTAACCCGTCCCAGGAGGCGAAAACCCATGCAACCAAAGCATACCAAGGCTCCATACCTAGATGCCAAAAATGTAGGTATCATCATGAAGGAGCTTGTCGCATTCCAAGGTGCGACAAATGTGGTAAATTGGGTCATCAAACAGAAGACTGTTGGGGAAAAGGAAAGAATCGAAATGGGAACGGTGTTGGCAACAAGAATGGTAACGGGAAAGGGCGGAACAAGTGCGGAAGCAATGATCATTTCATGAAGGACTGCCCAGAGGGAAACAATGCTCAGGCTCGAGCATTTGTGATTGGAGCAAAGAACGCACGCGAGGACCCTAACGTGGTCACCGGTACGTTTCTCATTAACAATCACTTTGCATCCATATTATTTGACACTGGCGCCGATTATAGCTTCATGTCTGTGGAATTTAAACGCATACTCGGAATAGAATCTAGTAGATTAGAAATTCCTTATTCCATAGAGCTAGCCAATGGTAAACTTGTTGAATCGGGCGAAGCTGTTAGAGGTTGCACACTAGAACTTGGTGGACGAAGATTTAGCATAGACCTCCTACCTATTCAATTGGGTAGCTTCGATGTAGTAGTCGGGATGGACTGGTTGTCCAAGAACAAAGCTGAAGTTATTTGTCATGAGAAAATCATTCGCATCCCTTTAGCGAATGGTGAAACTCTCATCGTGCATGGAGAAAAACGAGACGCGCCTCTTCGAATCATCAGCTGTATGAAGGCACAGAAGTGCTTGAGGAAAGGATGTGTCACTTTCCTAGCACACGTTATAGACAAGAAGGCTGTGGAGCCAAAACTCGAAGACATTCCTGTGGTGAAGGAATTTCCTGATGTGTTTCCTGAGGATCTGCCAGGACTACCTCCGCAACGACAAGTCGAATTCCGTATAGACTTGGTTCCAGGAGCTGCTCCTGTAGCCAAGGCACCCTATCGACTTGCGCCATCCGAAATGCAAGAATTATCTACACAACTTCAAGAGTTGTTGGATAAAGGATTCATAAGGCCAAGCTTCTCACCCTGGGGAGCTCCAGTATTATTCGTAAAGAAGAAGGATGGAACACTGCGGATGTGTATCGATTACAGGGAACTGAACAAGCTCACTATCAAGAATCTGTACCCGCTACCGAGGATTGATGACTTATTTGATCAACTGCAAGGATCAAGCTACTATTCCAAGATCGACCTTCGGTCTGGATACCACCAGCTGAGAATCCAAGAGGAAAGCGTACCAAAGACTGCATTCAGAACGCGATATGGGCACTACGAATTTCTTGTGATGCCGTTTGGGCTGACGAATGCACCAGCGGTCTTTATGGATCTGATGAACTGTGTATGCAAACCATATCTCGATAAATTCATGATTGTATTTATCGACGATATCCTGATTTACTCGCGAACGAAAGAAGAACACGAGCAACACCTCAGGACTATCTTGGAACTACTGAAGAAAGAGAAGCTTTATGCAAAGTTCTCGAAATGCGAATTCTGGATTCGCGAAGTACAATTTCTTGGTCACGTTGTGAATGAGAAGGGCATTCATGTAGACCCATCCAAGATTGAAGCGATAAAGAACTGGGAAGCTCCCAAGACCCCAACCGAAGTTCGACAATTTTTGGGCTTAGCGGGCTATTATCGGCGATTCATCGAGAATTTCTCAAAGATAGCTCAACCGCTAACGACCCTTACACAGAAAGACAAGAAGTACGACTAGGGTCACAAACAAGAAGAAGCCTTCCAGTTACTTAAGAGCAAGCTATGCGATGCACCGATACTATCATTACCCGAAGGCACTGAAGACTTCGTGGTATACTGCGACGCCTCACGACAAGGCTTGGGTTGCGTGCTCATGCAACGCCAAAAAGTCATCGCTTACGCTTCAAGACAACTGAAGGTACATGAAAGAAACTATACCATGCACGACCTGGAGCTAGGTGCGGTAGTATTCGCCTTAAAGATTTGGCGACATTATTTATATGGTACTCGATGTACAATCTTCACAGATCACAAAAGCTTACAACACATATTTGATCAGAAGGAATTGAATGTGCGCCAGCGACGTTGGGTCGAGCTGCTGAACGATTATGACTGTGAGATTAAGTACCATCCTGGAAAGGCAAACGTTGTAGCGGACGCGTTGAGCCGAAAAGAAAGGGTTAAGGCCCTAAGGGTTCGAGCATTGGAAATGACGATTCGAACGAACCTCACTGCACGCATTCGGGATGCACAACAAGAATCTCTTAAAGAAGAGAACCGTAAAGCTGAATACCTACGGGGTATGCTGAAATACATGGTGCCAAACAAAGAGGGAGCCTTATACTTCAAGAAGCGTATTTGGGTTCCACTCTATGGTGGCATACGAGAAGTCATCCTTGATGAAGCCCACAAATCGAGATATTCGATCCATCCAGGATCGGACAAAATGTATCAAGACTTGAAGGAATATTACTGGTGGCCGAGACTTAAAAGCGACGTTGCTGTTTATGTTGGAAAATGCCTAACCTGTGCCAAGGTTAAGGCAGAATATCAGAAACCGTCCGGCCTACTACAACAACCAGAGATTCCCGTGTGGAAGTGGGAACAAATCTCGATGGACTTCATAACGAAATTACCCAGGACCCCGAGAGGGCACGATGTGATATGGGTAATAGTTGATCGATTAACGAAGTCTGCGCACTTCCTACCGATCCGAGAAAAAGACAGCACTGGAAAGCTTGCTGAAATATACTTAAGAGAAATTGTGGCACGTCATGGAGTGCCAATCTCAATCATTTCAGACAGAGATGGACGCTTTGTCTCAAGAATCTGGCAATCATTTCAGGAAGCCTTTGGATCTCAGTTAGATCTAAGCACGACATTTCATCCACAAACAGACGGCCAGAGCGAACGGACTATACAAACGTTAGAAGATATGCTTTGCGCATGTGTCATGGATCTAGGCGGCAGCTGGGATACTCATCTACCTTTAGTTGAGTTTTCCTACAATAACAGTTATCATACGAGCATAAAAGCCGCGCCGTTCGAAGCTCTTTATGGCCACAAGTGCCGATCGCCCTTATGTTGGGCAGATGCCGGAGATAAACGTATGGTTGGTCCTGAACTTGTACAAGAGACAACCGACAAGATTGCGCAGATCCGAGAGCGCATTAAGGCGGCTCGAGATCGACAAAAGAGCTACGCTGATCTGAAAAGAAAATCAGTAGAATTCGAGGTGGGAGACAAAGTGTTGTTAAAAGTCTCACCTTGGAAGGGCGTAGTCAGATTTGGAAAGCGTGGAAAGCTGAATCCACGATATATCGGACCATTTAGAATATTGAAGAGAATTGGTACCGTGGCATACAAGTTAGAGTTACCGGAAGAACTTAATGGAGTACATGATACGTTTCATGTATCCAACCTGAAGAAGAGTCCAACACAAGAAAACGTGATCATCCCGATGGATGAAGTGCATATTGATGAAGCCCTCCGATTTACAGAACAACCCGTTGAGGTTACCGACTGGAAAGTCAACAAGACCAGGAGGAGCAGCGTAAAACTTGTCAAAGCATGTTGGAGCTCTAAGCACGGACCCGAGTACACATGGGAACGTGAAGACCAGTTCAAGGAAAAGTATCCCCACCTATTCAAGAAGACTCCAGCGAGAGTTGGTTCAGCCTGAATTTCGGGACGAAATTCTTTTAACGGGGGGAGACTGTGACAACTGGCACAAACCGGTAATTTCCGTACACTTTAATCATTATTTAATGACTACAATTATGTGCTTAATTGTCAGCAATGTCTGAACACATGATTAAACAAGTGAATTCATGCACATTGTATACTATAAAATATTGCTTTATGCATAAACGAGAGCGTTGCGTCAAAAATAATAGTAAACTCACCGGTAAGACACACTGTGTCAACAGAACTGCAGAAAGCAGTCAGACAATAAAATTGGAGCCTAGGTGTAGGTCCGACAACAAGAATGCATTAAAACCCAAGAGTACATACAAGGGTTAATATATATGCAGTACGAAAGCAAAAATAAGCACTAAAAAGCACCCGAAACGCACTTTAAGTGTAGAATTTATATAATTCAGCAATAAATCAGCATTTAAACATATGAATATTATGGAGAAATGTCATTTTATTATCCAGAATACTTCCCCAAGTGTTGGGAATTGAAAGAGTACAAGAAAGGTACTTAAAAGACACTAAAAAGTGTAATTTAGCACTTTAACGAACCGGTGTCTAACCGAACAACCGGATATTACCCGGAACACCAAAATAATGCTAGAAGCATTGTTTTTATTTTTTTCTAAGCTAGTTAGGGTCCCCGTACACCTTAACACGCTATATATTACCTAACACACTTAACACTAAAAGTAACACTTAACATGTAACTAGGTTAAGTAACTTGGAAGTTGAAATGTAACCAAGACCCCCCCCCCCCCCCTCAACCATACGGTTACAAGGGGTATCCCACCCCTTGATTTTCTTGGTTTATTTAATATAATTGCCATGTACTTGGGTAGCATAATGACTAATGGGCAATAGAGTGTTGGAAAGTTTATATAACTAACCACTAGACATACCATCCTCACAACTTCAACACTTTCCTTCCTTCTTCTTCTTCTTGGCTACGGCTCACCACCACCTACCATCCACCATTTTTGTTCATCATCCATCCATTCCAAGGTGATTCTAAGGTGTCTCGAGCCTATTTAGGAAGGTTGCAAGCAACGGAACTTGAAGGACCTTCACCATTTGCTTTTATCCACCTCATTTGCACTCTTGAACTTCCCTAGCCTTGAGCTAGTAGTAAGTGCTCTAAAACACCTTCTTGATCTTGTCTAGAGTGGTTAATAAGAGATTTGTCGGTTGAAAATCATGAACATACTAAATCACCAACTAAAAGTCTATTAAAGTGATGAATATGATGGTTAATAGATGGATAATTGTGTAAAACTTGTTTTGAGATGATTATTTTGTGTTGTTTAATGCTAGTAGTAGTTCGGATCGTCATCTAACCCGGCTAGGTTATGTTCTTAGAACATGAGCTAGTGTATGTTAAAGTATAAAAAAGACTAGATGATGAACACTACTACTATTAAACATGAACTTGTGTAAAAACAATTTATCTTATGAAATGGAGTTCTAAACTAGTAGATCTAAAGATCTACAAGTGGTATTTTTGAAAGACCAACTGTAAGACAAAACCATGTTTTAAAACCGGATCTTTCATAAACTAGAGGTGTTTTTGTGAACAAACAAGTGTGTGGACACTTGTGTAACAAAAGTTTTAACAAAGAAATAATTTTCGTAAAAACCGACTAGAAGTTGTGAAACTTCATATTCTTTAAAAATAAAGTTTTTAAGAAATTAAACTTATTTTTAAAGATAACAAGACTTACTAAATGTGCTAGTGAGTTACTACACATTTTTGTAAATATTCAAGTTCATGAAATGGAGAAATTAGTGATTATTGTTGATGAATATTGTTGATAATTGTTGTTGATGGTTGTTGACGATTTAAAAGAAAATAAACACATGTTTTGAAAACATGGGAAACCTCCATTTTTAGGGGAAACTCTGTCGAAATTTTTATAAATTTTGACACTTAGAAAAATATAAGTTTTTGGGAAACTTATTCCCTAAAAATGTATTTAAAGTATTACCAAGGTTTCCCTAATTTTTGGTGATAAGAAATAAGGATTTCTTCAAGAATAAAAATGGATATAAGTATGTATATTTTTGAGAGAAAAATATATATTATTTTATCACCAACTTTTGTGCTAAGTGTATATAGTATGTGTTATACGTGCTAGTGTATTAAGACTTAAAA
>JARYGA010045687.1:0-12547 GCA_030545235.1 Helianthus tuberosus | reverse complement strand
TTAAAATGATTAAATATAATATACATTTTTTTTCCCTTCATAGTTTATTATTTTATTTGATATGCTGCTGCAGTTTTACAGGCAGGCTGTGGTGATGCTGATGATAATGATGATGTTGATTTTGTTAATCCTGATGTATCAAAAGTAAAAAAACCAGGTATTTATTTAAACATGAAAATCTTAGTTGTAGTTTGTTTCTAAAATTCGTTAAGTTATATAATAGTTGATGATACCTTACCAAAGAAGAGACGTCGAAAGGACAACCTGAGGAATCAAATCACCATGAATGTCAAATGTTTTTCCCATATACTGGTGAGAAGATTTTACCAAGATGTTCACCAAGCACTCTATATGATTGGATGTTAGAGTTTAATGACAAGCAAAAGAACGTTGTAAGAGATATTGGTTTTTGGTCCTATTCTAAATCTGAAGATTCAGCATGTTCCTACCAGCTTGGGACTTTGGTTGGCTAAGAACTATGATGATTCAACAAGAATATTAAATCTTGGATCTCAGTCATTAAAGTTAAGTCCAGAATTGGTTCACAAGGTATTGGGAATTCCGAACGGATCAAGAATGATAACAGAGAACAATAGGCCAAACATAAAAAGTCCTGTTGTTAAATTGTGGAGAAGTCAATTCCCAACAGGCTTCACCAGGTTTCTTATACAAAGAAACACAAACTTATTTGGATAGGCGATGCAAGAGAGAACGCAATGATTGTGGAATGTTGTTTGTTCTTAACATTTTGGTGTTGATGTTTACACATCTAGGCGAAGGAACGAAAAGTGGCACTGTCAACCAAATATTTTTGCCATTAATAACAAAGGATGTTGACATAAAAGAACTGGGTGGTGTGATTACATGTTAACTTTGTTAGACAGAGCGAGAAAAGGCTGGCACCCTGCTCAAGTTTTTAATAGGCCTCTGTTTTTGCTTGCGGTAAGATCATAAGTAAAATATTAATTTGTCATTTGTGGCATTTATCCAAACAAAACCGAGTGACAAATATTTTTTTGTTTACAGCTTATCTATGCAGATCATACAAGCAAGTTGCATGATGTACGTGTTAAGCGTAAAGGTTTGTTTGTTATAGAATATATTGAAGAGTGTACATTATGCAAACTGGAGGACATAAAGAATAAAGGACTGAAGTCTGAGAAAATAAGAAAGAAAGGTACTTCAAAGTCTACAACAGGATTAAAGACCAAAAAATCAAATGAAAGTGAGGTGCGTCAATGTTCTTCAACTGGTGAACCCATGCATGAAAATGTGGAACAGCAAGTCGATGCTGACGAGGGCAAAGACAATGATGGTGCTGGTGTTGAGGAGGATTTGATTCATGAAGATATACATGGAGAGGATGAAAGGCAAGTGGATGATGATGAGTGTAGAGACAATGATCGTTATACTCGAAATATACATTCGAATAGGCGGGATGAGAATGCAGATGTTGGCATGGAATCAAACATTCCCGTGGCAGAAGAACGAACGGAGGAAGCAGAATCGGTAAGACACAAAAACATATAGTATTTCACTCTGAATATATGATATATGTATATATATATATATATAGTTTTTATCATCTTTTATTGTTCATATTGAAACAGGTTTTTGTCAGAAATTTGACTGTAGAAATTGAAAAGGCAAAAGAGTCTTTGAAGAATGTAGAGACATTGCTGAATGAGGGGTTTACGTGCTATGCAGATAATCAGGTGGTAAAGAAGTTAAAGCTCAATTGGATCCGTTGATTTCATTTGCAAAAAATGCAGGTTTTATGAGCAGAGATCCAGATTCATCTCCAAAAGATGATAATGAAATACAGAGTAAGGGAGAAAAGAAGACTCAAAGTCAAGAGACGAAAACTGATTGTAATATGGGTGTAAATGTAAATTCAGTTGAAAACATGGAAAGTGTGCATTCAGATGAAAAGGATGAAGAAAATGTAGTTGATTCTACGGATGAGACTTTGGTGCCAGGATCACCTTACATTAATCGGGTGGTGGAATTGAGTGAAAAGTTGACATTTGTAGAGAAAATTTATTCTGATTGGATTTTCTCTGCCAGAGGATTTGAAATGTATGTGTTTTAACTTCTTTTATTATAATGTACTATGATTATAAGTTGATTGATGTTTTAACTCGTATTCATTGTAGGGACGTTGTTTTTCAAATTGAAGGTCAGCCAGATTCAGGTCTAACAAGGATAGTGCTAGAAACATTGAGTCATGACGAGTATGTCCATTTTGCTGTTGTTAATGTGTGGGCCAGAATCTTAAATCGCGAGGAGAAGTTTAAGGCTGATGACAAAATTAAGCGATTGTTTTGTACATATCAGATGCTGGAAAGTAAATAACATAAGTGAATTGTTTATTTATTTATTTTAGTAACGTTATTATAACTGATACACAGGATGGTGGCACATATGGTTCAAGCTATGAGATGATGCAAGCTGAATTTTTTGGAAATATGATTAAAGTTTTAAAAGTAGAACAAGTAGCATCGTTGAAAGAAGTTGATCTTTTATTCATACCTGTTTTGCAATCTGATCACTTCTACTTGGTATGCTTTCATTTGAAAAAGTGCCAAATAGCTGTGATTGATAACAGCAGTCTATATGATGATAGATCTGACTTAAAATACCGAGGCTGGCCAGAAAATTTGGTACATTCCTTGACATTTAAAAAACACAATCATATGTAAAAGATAATTTTTTATATTTATTATCGTTATATTGCAGAGGCATTTAGTAGCAGATTTTATGTTAAGTCAAGGTGTTGTGGGTGGACGTAAGATGCACAAAGCTCAGATAAGTCGACTAGAAATGCCGTGGAGAACCGTAGACAACAAAGTTGATTGTGGTATATTTTTAATGAGGCATATGGAGTCATTCGAAGGGAGTTCTTTACGACGTTGGCGATGTGGGTTTGTGAAAGAAGTAGATTGTGGGCAGAAAGAACAATTAGATGAATTAAGATGCAAATATGCAACCAAAATATTGTTGCATTATCTTAATGCTCGAAGGGAGTTTGTGTATAATGATAGTGAAGCTTACGTTGTGCTGGACGCAATTGAAAGGAATAGGTTGAAAGAGCAAGCACGAGGAAGTCGTGTGGAGCGAATGAAACTGTATTGTCCTGTGTGATGTATTCGTGTTGCTTAAAACATTTGGATATTAGGTTGATTGTTTATATGTAGCTGTTGTTGTTTGAATGTGGTCTGGTCAAATGAATGTTTAGGTTTAATACTTATTTATGAATGTTATAAGCTCTATGTTGTTGTGAAAAGTGTAATGTCTATAAACAAAAACAGTATTTTTATAAAAACAATAAAAACATTTTTTTATACAAAGCACAACATCTGATAAGATTTGAATTTTCATTCATACAAATTACAATGTCATAACATGGTTGCATCTCAATTAATAAATTAATCTATAGTTGTAAATCAACTAAAGTATTTTGTTTTAGATATAATGGATTGTGTTTTAACGAAAGTTATTTGTTTTATGGTATAACATTGTGTTTTTTCTTTTGTGTTATTTTTTCTTTTGTGTTTTTTTTGTTAATATACTTGTATTTTTATATTCAAACGAATCAAACTTATTGAGTAAACTTTCGTTTTGGTCCCGCCTCTAACTCCATCCAAATTGTTTGTTTTTCCATTTTTCTTCCTGCAGGGAGCAAAATGGAAAAACCATAGCAAACTATTGGTTGAAAATGGCTATTTTTGAAGGTTTTGGGAAAAATCGTTAAAGTGGCCAAACCACAGGGAGCAAAACGGAAGTTTACTCAAACTAATTATATCAACTATTGTATTTTTTTATATGTGACATGGGAGTGTAGTAGTTTTGGGTAAATGAGTCTTTGCTGGGAAAACTTTTGTAAATGAAGATAAGTATTATATGTTGTCAAGAGGTATACCCCTGATCTATTTAACTCCTATTATTCCTGTAACATGCTTTGGGATTGTAACACAAGTATTGCATAGAGTGCCGAGTAAAGCTAATTGAACTAGGCACACGAGTAGGTGTGATTTTTTTTTTCTATGAAGCTAACTTGTGGTCCACAAGCTAAAACAAATGATAATTTATCTATAATTTTTTGATAAATTCTTTATGCTTCATCAGTGCTTTGACTTAACAGTTGTGTACAGGATCAGCAGTGTTTTGACTTAACAGTTGTTTACAGGATCAGTTGTTGAGAAGAGCAATTCTTTATGGGAAGTAACTACCCACTTCCCATTCTCCCATATTATTTGTAACAATTTAGGATGTAGCCTTATAATTTTGATTAGGATATCAATTGGCGGTTTGTTATATAAGTTATATTAAACTGTTTTTTATTTCCTTCGAAATCATGTTCTCCTATAAAACTGGAAATATCAACTGTTCCATTATCTTGATATGTGACGTGTGTATATAGTAGTTGCTACAATACTTGAACGTGTGTTAAAAACCGTTGTAGAATAGCTTATATAATAAGAACATGTTAGTATAAAACTATTTAGGTTTGTGAATTTGTAACAGAATTTTTAGATTTATCCTTCAAATATTGAGCAAGTGATGGAGAAAAATGCATCTACAAGAAGTAATATTCTTGTTCATTTAGGTGATGACCGGCAGCAGTCGTTTATCAATCCTTTAAATCGTCAAGAACAGGTAATTTAGTAATATCATCAATAAATAAAGTTTATTTGTAATATTTTAATATTATTGTTTTGTTGTTTTGGTATTTTTATTTTGTTTTGATTACAGGCCGACAGTGGTAGTGTAGAGATAATTTCTGTTGGGCCATTTAGTCCTTATAAATCCCATCTTTCCCGTGAGTTCAGTGAGGAGGTGATATATATTGAAGTTGTAATTTTTTAAATCTTAGTAAAATTTGTTATGTGATAGTTTCTAGCTCATAATAAAACAAGTTATTTCTCTTACCCAGATACGAAGGATTGAGAGGCAGCGCAAACGATCTAGAGACTTGCTATATTGGAATTGGGATGATGTTGATTCGATCAGCAGCTCTCACGAAGAAATTGAGTTTATTGATATGACTGTTGATGCTGATGTAGATGAGGTTATCGGTCAGTCTGGTTTTGACCAATTTTCTGATTCTGAAGATGAAGTTGATGATACCGCTGATTCACTAGAAAGTTACTATCGGAAACTTAAAGTTCCAAAAGTTTCAATTCACCGTGGTTCTCATGTTGTGAAACTTTGAATTTATCGTTTTATTTTATGTATAAAATGTTGGTGTATAATTTTCTCTGTGTTGTTTTTTGTTGCAAGTATTGAACTATGTTTTGGTGTTTTTTGTATGTTTTTTTCTTTTCGTATGTAGTTAGTAATATATAGTATGATGAATGACAATTTATGTGTTGGTTTTTGTTCTAATTATTTTATCATGTTTTGGTGATATTGTTAGTTGTTGCTTTTTTTTTGGGGAGTTCTTAGTATGTTATATATAGAGTGATGAATGAGAATAAGTATGAAGTTTCAGGAAATTGTATTTTCTATATTTAAAGAAATATAACTTTATATATAAATGATTATGTTTTTTTTATGCTTCTTATATATGGGTTCGGTTTATTAGGTGGTTTTTTTGTAATAAAACTAAACATTCGTTTGAGTGGTATTCAGTATGGGGGTGAAAAGGTATTTGATATTAGTGTTTTTAAATTATCTGTATAATAACTAAAAATAGGGAAAAGGGTGACATTCAGTTTTACCTGAAAGTTAGGGCTCGAAGTTATAGAATTTGCGATTGTTTTTGTTGTTTTATGTACCAATCTTAATCATTTGGAAATACTTTTGCAATGGCGTCCACTCCAAACATTGACTTGCGATTTACAAGTAAGTTGTTCTCATGGTGGTGGTAGGTGATACCGTTAGAGCAACTCAAGAAAAACCCAAGAAATTACACTGAAGATGAACTAGGTGATACCGTTAGAGCAAGTAAAAGACAAGAGGTTGACGTGGAATCTGCAAAGGAACATATTAGAGGAAATAGAAAGAAATCATTTTGTACAAGCAAACTTAAAAGATTTGTAGGAAGAGGAGGTAATTGTGTTTCATATATTTTTGGTATGATTTATTTATCATTTTTAGTGTTAAAAAGAAGTTGTGCAAGTATATTGTGTTTTTAGATTTGTGATTTTGTTTCGAATAATGTTTCTACAAGCCGGTTAGTTTTCGTATAAATATGACGTGTATGCAGACATCTGTTTTTGTTGTATAAATTTGTGTTATATCCATTTTTGTTGATTAAAATTTAGTTATATCCAGTATGTGTTTTGTATTAATTGTGTTTTTTTTATGTAATGGAATCAAGTGTAGTTGTGGTTTCTAATTCTGATGAATAGATAATAATAAAGAATAGGTTGATATATATAACACAATGTTTAAATAGAAAGGCTATGATATATTATAAAGTCAGTGAGGTGTTGTATCTTGTAGTCATTAAATAATGTCAATAGTTGGATTAAATAACGTCATAGAATCAAATTTTTTGATGTGTAATTCAATTTAAGCATGTTTATTGTAATTCAGGTATATGTTTAAACATCGTTATAGTGTAATTCAATTTAAACAGCAATAGTTACAATTATTAAATATTTGATAAACATCGTTGTGATTTTACATATTCATAGTGTATAAAACATCGGTTTATGAGAGATGTATTTAGTCATGTATAACCTCTATCCACTAATTTCATGTTTTCCGAAAATTTTGTGACCTTAGGCAGTTTTCAGTTTTTTATTCAAGTAAATATAACTTACCTGTCCAATTGAGTTTAAATCAAATATGTATTATAAATACATCTTCAAAGTTGTTTCAAATTCACACATTAGAAGAGAGAAGTCTGTCTTTGAGGTTGAATCTGAGAAGGTATGATTTTATATTTTTTTTCTCTAATCTTCATGTTCTCTATTATTTTATTACTTCCAATTTTTATTTTGTGCTATTCGTATATTAAAAAGTTTTGTATTCATTTTGTAGATGTCAAGTGATGAATTTATCATAAAGTCTCCGTTGAAAAACGTGTATGACCTTTGGCAAATCATGAAGGTTTGTTTAAATTTTTATAATTCAAAAAGTACAATTTTTTTTTGTTGAACTAAATTATTTTTGTATTTTTCAATTTATACAGCCTCAATTTGTTATCATAATTGGTACTATTAAGGCTATAGACAAGGATTTTGGTTGACACTATGTAGAGTGTCCTAAATGTTTAATGGAGGCGGGTACAGATCTTGTAGACTGCGTGGGTTTGGAGTCACATTATATTCATGTGTGTTTCAACCGTGATTGTGATGAAAGTGTTATATATCCAGTTCCAAGGTAATATTACCTCTCTCTATCTATTTTAATATTTATATGTTTTATAAAATAATGGATTTTGTATATATGTGTTTTTATATTTAACTTAACTAGATTCAAAATAAAAGTTCAAGTGGAAGATAATACTGATGATGTTCAACTAATATTATTTCATCCTCTGGTTGATGAAATCATTGAAAAAGTTGTTCTCAAGTCGGCTGTTCAATTGCTTAAAGAAAACTCATCATCTGTATGTATAAATAATCTTAACTTCTCCTATATTTTTTTTCTCATTGTATTTAAATATTTTTTTATATTAATTTTATCATAAAATATTCTGATTCACAGGATGTTGAAGAAGTAATGTTTCATGTTGATTTAGACAAGTTGATTGGAAAGATGTTTGCTTTTAAAATTGAGATAACAACTTATAATCTGACTAATTTTGATGAAATGTATCTTGTCACAAACATGACTGATGATGAGTCAATTATTAATGAACTCAAAGAAAAGATGAAGATTACTGAGGTATTTTTTATTTCAATACATGATTCGTATTTATACATTTATATTTACATCATATTTAATTTTATTATTATTTTCTTAATTTTCACATTTGTTTCAGGGAAACGATAAAGAATTTATCAAAAAAAAAAAGTCACATTTCAAGTGTTAAGATTGATGATGCTAAAACCAGTTGTGATACCAATGAAATCAACAAACGTAAATTGGTTGACGTCTATAAGTCTTCAACTCCAAGTAATTTCAAGGATTTGGAGAAAGTTAGCAAGAAATAAACTTATCTCATATCTCTATTAATTTAAATCAGTTGTTATGATTTTTAGGTTTTTTCCAATGGGTATTTTGGATATTTCAGTTTGTTTTATTAAAATTTAGTTATATGCAGTATGTTTTTTATATGAATTGTTTTTTTTTTATATGATGGATTCAAGTGTAGTTGTGGTTTCTGATTCTGATGAATAGAGAATAATAATAATAAAGAACAGGTTAATAAATATAACTCAATGTTTAATTAGAAAGACTATGATATATTAAAAAGTCAGTGATGTATTGTATGTTGTAGTCATTAGATAATGTCAGTAGTAGGATTAAATAACGTTATACAATCAATATTTTTGATGTGTAATTCAATTTAAACAGCGTTAATGTAAATCAGGTATATGTTTAAACATCGCTATAGTGTTATTCAACTTAAACAGCTTTAGTTAGAGTAATTAAATATTTGATAAACAACGATGTGATTTTACATATTCATTGTGTATAAAACATCGGTTTATGAGAGATGTATTTACTCGTCTATAACCTCCATGCACTAATTTTATGATTTCCGAAAATTTTGTGACCTCAGCCAGTTTACAGTTTTTTATTCAAGTAAATATATCTTACCTGTCCAATTGAGTTTAAATTAAAACTTTATTATAAATACATATTCAAAGTTGTTTCAAATTCACACATTAGAAGAGAAAAGTCACTCTTTGAGGTTGAATTTTTTGAATATTTCAGTTTGTTTGATTAAAACATCGGTTTATGAGAGTTGTATTTAGTCATGTATAACCTCGATCCACTAATTTCATGATTTCCGAAAATTTTGTGACCTTAGCCAATTTACAGTTTTTATATAACTTAGTAACTTACCTGTCCAATTGAGTTTAAAACCGTTTAAATATTTACCTATATAGAGGTGTGTTCTATTACATTTTCGTTGTAGTTGTTTGAAGAACATGAACGTAGATGTTTATAAGTTAGTGGCAAATGGTGCCAAACCGGAAGAAATCATTGGCTGCCATGTTTGCAATGTCATATGCCTTAATGAACAACAATATAGGCATCATGTAATGTCAAGGAAGCATACCACAAAGGTATAAGTGTTTGAAATATTAATCATTTTGTGTTTTTACTTTGTAATTTTGTTGTTTACTCATTCGAGTGTTAATCCAACAGTTACAAGATTTATCGTATTGTTGTGTGGATTTTCATTGTGCTCTATGTGACATATATTGTACAAGTGCAAATCAGCTTTATGCTCATTGTAAAGGAAAGAAACATGCAAAGATGTTCCGGCTTACTGTAGGGGATATGCAAGTTGAATCTCATTCTGCGTTTGATGCTTCTGGTGGTAATAATGTTTCGGGTTACGAAGGAGATTGTGACGAGGGTGATCAACAACTGATGTCTGCAGATGATAATCAAGTCAGTGTAGTCAGTAGTGATATCGAAACTGGAGATGTAGATAATGTTTGTGATGTAGAGGTCACTGATGGCTGTGATGTTGATGGCGGTTTTTCTGTTTGTCCCGGTCATGTGTGTTATGCGTGTGACATATATTGTTCTTCACCAATTAAGGTGTCGTTTTGTGTTGAATGTTATAAATATATATAACTAAACACGTTGAGGCGGTGATTAGTTTAAATGATGTATTGTTTTGTCGTTTTGTTATATTTCAACTTTCGTAATGTTTGTTCTTATTTGTTTCGTCATGTTTCAATCGATTGCTTTGGTGCCTTAAAAAAACCAGCACAATCTATTTATTGTCCATATTTAATATATAAAGTACCACATAATCTGTGTAGTAAAAGTTTGCACAACAATGTTGGGATTACCCAAAATAATATATATTACATGTTTTTTTAAATCAAGCTACGAAGCATCATAATTAAATATAATATCATATGAACCTACAACCAAACATTTCTTAAACTCATAAAACATAGGGTACAATACATATATGTCCTATGAATCTACAACCAAAAATTTTTTAAACGCATAAAAGATTAAATAAATAATAATAAAAATAAAGATAATAATAAAATATAATGTCGTATGATCATACAACCAAGCATTTTTTAAACTCATAAAACATAAGGTACAATACATATATGCAATCCTAAACTATAGGTGCAACCAACCATCGCAAAAAGTCACCCTATAAGCATAAAGTACAAACAATGATGCATAACATTGTTTTAAATTATAATATATAAATGTTTTGTTTCTTTAAAGAACCTTGATTTGGTATTGATTTGTTTTGACCTAGCCAAAGTGGACATTATGATGGTGTGGTTATGTTGGGCTGTTACAGATGGTATTAGTGCTAGGGATTGGTCTGGTGTGCCATCGAGGATGTTGGGACCTGTAAGGAGTGTGATTTGTAACATCCCACATTGGTTGTGAAGGGGAATGAAGGCTTCGTTGTAAGGCTCTTCATACATTCAACATCATGACGCGTTTTAAATCAGTGAGGAGATGTTGGAACGTCTTGGCTAAAGCGGATAGTATCATGGTGTGGTTAGCCTGGGATGTACATTGTAGGAAAGTGTTACCATGCTGGAGATTCCGATTGACTTATGTTTGAGATATTGCCAAATCTTACTGCAAGAGACGTAGGCCGTTATAAGTTGGTGTGTAAAGAATGGTGCTCTTTTCATTTGTATTGTAATATACTTTGGTAATGTTAGAAGATATTTTATTTTTGTATGGTATTTTAGTTGCTTATGTTCTTTGTTATATATATGGTTATCAACTTCTTAGAGTAAGTTGTATGTTGTGTATTATAAATTGTTGATTTCTTGTAATTACATACGTAGTATGATAATATGTGATGTGTAACTTGGCAGTTAATTATTTGAATAAATTTTAGCAGGTATAACCCCTAATGTTAAGGAGTGGTTATTATTTTGTTTTTTTATTTTATTGTGTTTTATTTATTTATTGGTTTTTATTTATTGTGTTTTTGTTTTTTTTGTGTTTTTTATTGTTGGAGGGCTAAAATGAACTCTAAATGTGGGGCCTTTTCCAGTTTTTAACTTATATATGTTTTCAATACTTTATATTAAGAGAAAAATGCAATTTCCGTCCCTGTGGTATGTGTGAAACATCAACTTGAGTGGCTAAGTAACACACATTATCATAAATAATAACAGAAACTTCATCATAAACTTGCTTCTAAATGTACATTCTCATTAGAGCAACACTGTCCAACCCAGCAAACTGAAAAACAAAGCATAATTATTCAAATGAACAAACATGATTCAACAATATCAGTGGTTGCAACGGTTATAATGAAAACAGTGGGTGATTTTATCTATCAGTGGATAGCATATCAGTGGATGAAAACACTGATTTTGAACAACAGTGGTATCCAAGGAAATGAGAGAACAGGGGTTGACTTTCAGCAGTGGACAGCTTTTCACAGAGCAGATGTTTGAACAAAACAGTGGTTATGGCAGTGGACAGCTTTTCACAGAGCAGCTGTTTGAGATTGTGTTTTTTTCATGTGTGCAAGTGCAAGTCTATATTCAGGCACAATTTAACATCAAAATAAACCAAATCAATTACAATTCTCCGGATGGTCGCTCGAAGAAATTAAACTGAAGATATTAAATGTTTGAAATAATATATGATTAAATAACCACAATAAAAAAACGACCATAATAAAAAACACAATTCATCCAGACTAACTTTCAAGAAACAAACCAAAACATTCCATTAAAATAAAAAGAGTAAAATGCAATTTGCGTCCCTGTGGTATGTCCCAAACATCAACTTGAGCCCCTAAAAACAATTTTTTGCATTCTGAGCCCCTGTGGTATTCATTTCATAACACTTTGAGTCCCTGCCGTCAGGTTGACTGTTAGAGGCAGGGGTAAGCCCGTCTTTTTGCATATATTAATAACACTTTGCGTCCCTATGGTATGAGTGAAATATCAACCTGAGCCCCTAAATTCTTTTCTTGGTTTTTTGTTAAGAAATCTAATAATTAAATTTATACTATATATAACAAATTATTAAAGCCTAAATTGTATATTAAATGTAAACTTTTTATACATACAATACAGAGACAAAACATCATACCAACTTCGTAGAGTTGACGGAACTTACAGACTCGATAACAAAAGACCGTAACATACAATACAGAGACAAAACGTCATACGACCACAAGCAATTGTGGATTTTTACTGACGGGTGCACTTCGGGAAGCTGATCCAGATATGAATGAATATAACCCCAGTGTATCTAATTACATATCTGCCACTTGGGTTATATTCATTCATATGAATGAATATAACCCCAGTGGTAGATATGTAATTAGCGAGCTTTGGAATTTCAAGGAAAATCGAAGAGCTCCACTGGGGTTATAATCATTCATATCAATCACTTCCTTATGTGCACCGCATCTTCTAGGAGGTTGTCAAGTGTTCTCGCCTTCGTAGTT
>JARYGA010045686.1:0-25379 GCA_030545235.1 Helianthus tuberosus | reverse complement strand
GTATATCTGCCTAGCTTAAACCGGGTTATCATAGCTCAACATGTCGACTGCCAGAGATACAAATCTCCTACTCAAATGCCTGGTGATCCTTGGTTGTTTAACTACGAGAGTTTATGGAATTCATTCGATCTGCCAGATGAACCTACTGATGGGAAACTTGTGTTACGTGAATTTCAAGAATGTTCACAATGATCGTCGGGTGGTACTGTACTTGAATGATTGTAACTATGGAAATTCTAATAGAATATAAAAGATAACAAGTAGCATTAGAAATGCTAACTTTGATGATGGGCTTGTTGGCAGTGTTCATCTGAACAAGACATTGTTGGAAGGATGCACATAGGCGGAAGCTCAACAAATGAACATATACGATCAATCCAGGTACTACATGAACTCACGATGAATCGGACCGATTCGGGTCACAAACCATTGGTTTATGCAAAGAAATCAAGGTTAGTAAAATGTTTAGCTCACGATTATGAGTAAGAATTGGTATATTGAACGTTTAGCTTTAATGGGTAATATAAGAAGGAAATTATGTCATTAGGAAGATAATTCCAAAGTCTTTGAGTAAAAGGTTAGGGTATTGGTTAAACACTCGCATGAAGCTCTCGCGCAACATACTTACTTAGTAGGGTAAGTAGTGCGTGAAGGGAGCTAATAGTAAAGTGATATTAATGAGATGATTCGAGTCTAACTTAAAGGTATGCATGGTACAAGTAACGATAGCTACCGTAGAATGATGCTTAATTCTCGTGTCAAGTACGAATAAGTAAGTATAAAAAAGGGTAGTTTTGTTGTAGTATTAATAGGCCATTGAATGTTTATATTATGCATATGAAAATATGTTGATCCCTCATATGAACATGAAGGTATTATGCTTAATTAG
The DNA here is from genome assembly GCA_030545235.1 of Helianthus tuberosus. NCBI lineage: Eukaryota > Viridiplantae > Streptophyta > Magnoliopsida > Asterales > Asteraceae > Helianthus > Helianthus tuberosus. Next base: position 24,490 of record JARYGA010045686.1, on the reverse strand, counting down.
AAAGTTAGAAACAAGCCATAAACATAGGTCTGTACGAGAATAGTATACATTTGGAGTAATTAAATGAATGAACCGCTAGTAATGATGTGTGCTAGGAACTAACATTATAAAGTGAAAACGACACTAATAAGAGCTCTTGATCAGATTCCGCATCTTATGTTATTATGAAGGTAAATTACTAAATTAAGAAGGTAGGAACAATGCGTACAATCGTGTTTACGCATGAATAAAACCTTTTGCCAAGATTTCGAATGTATTCGTGTTGAAGTGTGCCCTCTAAAGGAGTACAATAAGAAGGTAGGAGTAGGAATGAGAAAGGTTTCGAGGATGAAACCTCCTTTAAGGGGGGTAGACTTGTAACGCCCCAAAACTGAATTTGAAATTTATAGAATGTTTTTCTTGCTTTACGTTACGAGATAAAAATAACTAAGTTATGTAACTTAGTTATTAACATAAAGGTTGGAAGGTTGGAAATGGGAGTATTGGGTTCAAATAACCAAAAAAACCCAATTAGAGGTACTAAAAGTGGCATGTGGTGCAAACTTTATAAAAATTCAGCCTTTTAATGTGGGTAATATGTATATGTCGACATATACATATGCACAGGAAGAAGAAAAAGGAGTTCTTCCCAAAACCCTCTAAATCAAGGCAATTGAAGAAGGATTTAAAGCTAAATCAATAGATGAATGAAGAATCCTTACCATCTCATCTTAATGAACATGGGGTAAGTTATAAATTTTGATTTGGTGATTTTTCAAGAAGTGGGTTATGATCAAACCATGAAGTAGTATGAAATTAAGTATGAGGAGGTTTTAAAATCACCATATAGGTCTTGGGTTATGAACAATTTTGAGTAACTTGATATTTGTAAGTGAAACCCTTTTTGGGATGATGAAGATGGCAACATGGGTGTGCATGTCCAAATCCTTGTGCAAAATTAATGAATTAGCTAGTGTGTGATGCATAATTGTTAGTTAGATTGAAAAATAGTATGGAATTTATGTGATACTTAGTGGTGATGATGAATGAATGTAAGAAATAGGAATGAAAGCATGAACTAGTTTGTACATTGTGCATTAAATTGTGTACGCGCGCCAAGTGTTTGACAAAATGCCTAAATGACAATATTATGTGAACTTGTATGCTAACAATAGATGAACATGTGTAGAATGTAACAATGACATAATTGATGGTAGTTAAACATGAAAAATGCTTTGTAGAAGGATTTCATTAGAAGGTGTAGTTGATGGTATGATTTGGGTAGAAATATGCATTAGAAACTTGTACTCTATGCTTGAATGGTGAGGTTCACACCATGTGATGGACCAATTGCTTATTGGTAATTTAGAAATGAATGTGCACTAAGTATATAACATATAAACTTGCTAATGAATAATGATGTATTGTTGAATCTATGCCTTATGTTTGTTACAAATGATTAATGAAAGTCGAATGCAAAATATGAATTTGATATGATCGTTAATATGTACAATCATGTATTATAACAAGAATGTGAATATGATGACATGAAAGTATAGGGATCATGTCAAGATGGATGGAAGCATGGAAGGCTAACGGGTCAAAAGTGGCAAGAAACGAATGCGGATACGGACGCTTAAGGTAAGTGAACTCCGAAACTTACTTTTTAGTACATAAATGAAGTTGTTTGTATGAATATTGGAAGTCATGTAGGAATGGTTATGAGATGTAAATAAATGGGTAAGAAATGTTGTAGTAAGTTGCTTATAGTTCAAATGTAATGGAAAATGTTGTGTGAGATCAAACGAGTTGAACATAGAAAGTAACTTAGCGAGTTGTGGTAGTTGGTTTTATCTTGGGGTTAAGTATTAGAAGGATATGGGGGCTTGAATATTGTTAATACACATCATGGAACTTCCGGGATATGCGACGAGTGGGCAAAATGATAAAAAAACGAAAATCAACGTTTTGAGCTCCAGAGGAGGACTCGGCGACGCTATGCCCTTTTGCAGCTAACACCCTATCTTGCTGCCTACGCGGGTCTGATGTCGAAAACTCATTTTTCACGTTTTCTCACTTTTCCTTGCTTCCAAGGCCTCGATAAGCTTCCCAAAGGTACCCTAAGCCTACCATAAAGTTTTTGTGGGGTTCGGGTAAGAATAGAAACCTATGGGAACATGTACGAAGACGTGGTATGTACACTAACATATCTAAATATGGTTTTGATATGATATGGTTAAGTCTTATAAGTAAGATTTTTATTGTATGTACATGATATAGTGTAATGTTGAAACCATAGCGAAACGTGATTAGATATGAATATATGTATAGACTAGTATGTATGAGAATTTTACACACATATTTTAGGCTTAGGATTCGTTTAATGGTTATGTCAGCAAGTAAAAATGTATGTAAGAGTTTGGGTAGGGAGGTATGCATGTTCGTAGTAGGTCCTTCATACACGAAAGAGTTAGATTTGGTGTTTTGAACATGTGATATTACACCATACGTTTCCAATGAATGAGATTCGTATGAAGATAAATATGGTGTTAATATATATAAGAATTTATGATGCTAACCGAATTGTTTTTGAGAATGAAATGAAGTGCATGTATATTATTGTAGGCTCATCGAAGGTTAGACTCTGAGATGAAATACACGAATTCAGAAGGATAACTAGACGAAATCTGCATGAGGATAAACCTCGATGTGATTCTTTAGTTATTCACTTTAGATTATATAATGCCCCAAGTACTAATCATGTGAATGTACGTGGTGACTGCAGGTTGCACAGAATTATGAACCATGATCATCACGGGACGTAAGCGGTTCAAGATCCAGTCATAACACGGTTTGTACGGGATTGTATGGTCATGTAGATAGTAAACTTATGATATGCTTTATTTATTAGATGAAACGAAAAATATAATTATCGTTAAAGACTCACCATAGAAAGGACTTTCAATCGTGTTGGAATGTTTTTAATAAAAGAAATTTTGTGGTACGTATTTCCGCTGCGTCTTTTCGGTTTAAGCGTGTTAGGGTCTTACACCAGAATATGATTATAGATGTTCAAAGCAAGATACCATTTGGGGCATTCTTTTGTGGTCTTGTGTTAGCAACGATGGTGGGCAGTGTGTAAATGCTTTGATTCTACAATGTATGTTTCGGAAGGTGTTATCGGTTCCAAATAATGAAGAAGAGCTTCCAATGGAGCTAGCCGCTACATAAGATGTTAATTCACATAGAATTTTGCCAACTACAATGTCAGATCATATATCTGAAAATTCTCATGAAGCCATGAATAGTCATAGCTAGTCGATTGTTAGTAGACACATAAATGGTAATACTCTTAGGAATCATGTTGTTTTCTCCTGTGAGAATGAAATTCTTACGTGTTTATTCAATCCAAGCAATGCACGAGTTTTAAAGATTTAACTTTTTTATTATTTAGTATATAAAATCATATATATATATATATATATATATAGTGTGAGGTTCATTGGGGAACACTAAAAAAGTGGGGAACAGTGGGGAACCGACTCAAATGAACTCAGATTGGACTCATTCCTGCGGTGTTGGAACCGGCTCGTCGTAGGATCTCTTAACCCTAAATCATAACCCCTAAACCCTAAATATATTAGAGTTTGGCTTTTAGGGTTTAGCTTTAGGGTTTAGCCTTAGGGTTTAGCTTTAGGGTTTAGCTTTAGGGTTTAGGGTTTAGCTTTAGGGTTTAGGGTTTAGCTTTAGGTTTTGCCTTTAGGGTTTAGCTTTTAGGATTTATATTTTAGATTTTACGGTTTAGCTTAGGTTTTAGCCTTATTGTTTTAGCTTTAAGGTTTAGAGTTTAGGAGTTAGGATTTAGGGTTTAGGGTTAAGAGATCTTAGTTAGGGTTCTACGAGCCGGTTCCAACGCCGTAGGAATAAGTCCAATCGGAGTTCGTTTGAGTCGGTTCCCCGTTGTTCCTCATTTTTTTAGTGTTCCCCAATGAACCTTCCCTTATATATATATACATATATATACATATATATATATATGAGTTATATATATATATATATATGAGTAAATTACAAGTTTTGTCCTTTATGTTTACACCAAATTACAGGCGCTGTCCTTTAGCGCAAAAGTTGACAAGTTTTGTACTTTATGTTCCAAAATCTTGCATGTTCTGTCCTTTAGGCCAAACCCAGTTAGATTTTTTGGTTAGATCTAGTCACCCAAGGGCATTTTAGTCTTTTTACCCCCATTTATTTAATAATAATTAAAAAATAAAACAAAATAGTTTAAAATATTATTATTATTTTAACTCTCTCTCTCTCTCTCTATATATATATATAACCTCCATCATCACCACCCTTCACCACCACCACCCTCCACCTCTACTGCTCACTATTACTTGCATCAAAAACCCCCAAAAATTAAAAACCTATATACCATATCAGAAAACCCTAAAAAATCCCTAAAACCAAAAATATCAAAAACCCCAAAAATCAATTCTTGCATCGAGTCTCCGGCCACCACTCCCCTACTCCAAAATTAGAAGATCTAATAGGTGGGTGGTTCTACATTCATCATCAAAATTAGAAGATCTAACATGAAAACGTTTCCGTTGCTGCGGTTGCCGTTATTATTGTTACTGTTCTTATGCAAGCTACACCAGAACGAACCTGGATGCGTTGTAGGCGAGCACATACACGTCTTCTTCACCGCCTGATTGTGATTTCTTACCGGAGAAGATATCGATCTGCTCAGATAAATCGGACAGTTATCGAGCGAAAACCGTACGGAAGACGAAGACGACATCGTCCTATACGCCGGAGTGTGTGATTCTGATCGATTCGGAAAAAACGAAGTGGATTCGGTGGAGAAAGCTTGGCTTGTAGATGCAAACGACGTCGTTCTTGATGGAAAGTGAGATCGTATCACTGGTCTGCTTGTTCTTCGTGTAGAAACTGTAGAAACAACCATTGTTATAGAGAGAGAATGCAAGGAGGAAATAGAGAGAATGAGGGAGGAAGCTGAGCTTGTAGATGCAAAATATGTTTTTATTTTCTACACAATAGCCCCTCAATATTAGTTGTTGTACATAATAGTCCCTAAAAATGAAAAGACAACAATGCCCTCATGTTACAAGGCACATGACCAGATTTAACCAAAATATCTAACTGGGTTTGGCCTAAAAGACATAACGTGCAAAATTTTGAAACAATAAGTACAAAACTTGTCAACTTTTGCGCTAAAGGACAGCGCCTGTAATTTGGTGTAAACATTAATGACAAAACTTGTAATTTACTATATATATATATATATATATATATATATATATATTGATCAGCCTGTGTAATACATGAGGTTCTAACCTAGTTATTACATAATCATTAACAAAGCCCTTCTCATTGCACCCATTTTAGGTATTTTGGGTGAAAAAAATTGTGCCTACATTAGTGGCAGAGCTAGTTCACAAAATTTAGAGGCATCCCAATTTTATTTTTTTTTTTTTTTTTTTTTTTTATTTTTTTTTTTTTTGAGATCAGGGGTATCCATTGTATAAAAACGAAATTTTTTTTTCTTTAAACTACGAAAACAGTATGAAGACGGGGTTAAGAGATTACCCATACTATCCATTCTAATACGCTAGCTCCGCCCATGTGAGATCAACTTTTACTCAACTAAAAGGCCCAACCAAGCCCATATCATATAGGGTTAGCCTTAGAAGAAAACAAGCTGTACAAAGAGAAGAAAGTAATAGATCCACCCACCTCTGCTACCGCAAGCCTCTCAACATTCCCTCTCATCGATTTCTCTCCTTCTTTCAATTCTATCTCTCTCATCAACTTATTTCCGATGAGCTATGTGATCGAGGTTTCTGTAGGACCTCGTTCTTTTCTTGTGCCCGATAGTTAATTAAAGTCTAGATTCATCACGGGTGCTACTTTCTACACCCCCTATTTACTTTTTTCACCCCCCTCCTCTCACATACTTACAGGTGGGGCCTGCGTGGGACCGACAGTTTTCCTCTCACAAGGGGGTGTAATCAGGAATGAGGGGGGGTGTGTATAGAATGAGCCTTCATCATACCCGGTCGAACCTCCGATCCCGGCTTACCGGTTTGGTCCCCTTATTTGTAAAACGGCCTTACTATGTCCAACCATACCTTTGTCCATATTGCATGGGTAAGTTTGAAGTTTGAATAAATGGTACTATTTGCTTTAGTCAATGGTTGCTGCGGTTTTTGAGGGTATTTAGTTGAGTCCTTTCTTTCTACTTCATACCATACAAGTTGCACAATAAAAACAACTCAGCCGATTACCATTGAAGTTTTATTATCTGTTCTCTCTTACTTTGTATACCAATAGTAAATAGCGCAGCAGTCCAAACATAGATTGATCAGCGATCACTCCTCATCTTTTCTTCAGACAACTTCGGCTGGGTTGCTAACATGGATTGATTTTGAGTGGATAAAACCGAAGAATTTTGCTGAATCGTGCTTATAACATAATGCATTGTGTAAGTTTGCTTAATTTTAACCGACGTTTATGGTTGAATCGTGCCTCTAATGTGGTGTATTATGTAAATTTACTTGATTTTCATTCAAATTGTAGTAGACTAACAGAAGATTTTGGTTAAATTGTTCTTGTAACATATGCATTATTTTCGTTTGATTTGAAGTGGATTAAACCAAAAATTCAGGTTGAATCATGCTTCTACTAGTGTATTATGTAAGTTTTGCTTGATTTGCAGAGGATTCAATCAAAGATTCTTGTTTATAACATAGTGTATTGTGTAAATTTGCTTAATTTTCTTCGATTTCAAGTGAAATTAACAGAAGATTCTGGTTAAATCGTGCTTTTATGCTGTAAATTTGCTTAATTTTCTTCGATTTTAAGTGAAATTAACAGAAGATTTTGGTTGAATCGTGCTTTTATGCAGTGTATTATGTAATTTTGCTTAATTTTCTTTTGATTTGAAGTGGATTAAAAATTGTGCTTATAACATAGTGCATAATGTAAGTTTGCTTAATTTTAGTTCGATTTGAAGTGGTTTTACCGAAGATTCTGGTTGAGTTGTGCCAATCACCTAGTGTATTATGTAAGTTTGATTGATTTCTATTTGACCTTAAGTGGATTTACCCGAAAATTTTGGTTGAACCGTGCTTATGACATAACGTATCCTGTAAGTTTGCTTGATTTTCGTTCAATTTGAAGTGGATTAAAGTGAAGATGTAAGTTTGTTTGATTTGAAGTCGATTTAACTGAAGATTCTCGTTAAATCGTACTTAGTATAGTGTATTATGTAAGTTTGCTTAGTTTTTGTTTGATTTGAAGTGAAATTAATCGAAGATTCTGGTTGAATTGTGCAGATTTCGAGCTTTTGTGCATAAACATAGAGATTTATGGAGAACAATACCCTATGGAATCGCTTGATTATGAGTAATCCTTCACTTGGTTTAATGCAAATTGATTTGATCCAGCAGTTAACCATTTTGCAGTTCCCGCTTTAGTAAGGCCTTATAGTCATGGATAATAATATTATTCTCCAATGACTATGGAAGCATGGATGGATATAAAATGTCTACTTACAGCTTTTCTAGCTTCCTGGCTCGGTGTTCTTCACCATTGTGCCGACTTTTCCTATCTTCTTCACCAAGGACGCACCACAACCATTTCACCCTACTGTTGCACCAAATAATAATTAGATTGTTGCATCAATAAATTAATTAGACTTTCTCAATACAATCCCCTGTCGATTAAGATAACCGCGGGAAGTTATTGTGAAAGATGATGAAATTAAAAAAAAAAAATCCTTTTCACCACATTGCCGAACAAGGAATCGATTATAGTTTCTCAGCTTATTACATGATTAATTTCAGACTGTAAATGTAGCCATTTTTTTTGTTTTTGGTTAGAATTGGTTTTGGTTTGATTCATACATTTCCATAAAAGTTGCCTACATAATCTTTTTAGTAGTTATTTTACTATGTGTTATGAATTCATGCTATTGCATAATCAAACAGCTGAGTATCAGATTGGCTCTTAGATTCAAGAAGGAATACGACATGTAAGATGATAAAAAGAGCACTTTTTTCCCAAGGTCTATTATTAACTTTGAAGTTAAGAAGTATCCATATGGAACGAGAGTGTAAGAAAATGTGTGTTTCATGTTATTACACCAAGAATAATTCAGTTTAGCGTCATCGAGTTATTAGTTGTAATGAAATACGTACAAGTTATCACACCAAAAATGATTTGGTTGAGCACGCCAAAGCTCTTCGCTGTGTTTAAAACTAGTTATTATTAATATGAATCATATATATTTGTGTATGTTTGGAATTTATTTAAAAATAAAATTGGAATTTCCTAAAATATGTAAAATTATAAAAATGAATTTCTTTTCAAAAGGAACACATTTGGTGGTGTTGGATTATTTGGTGTGTTGCCATCTCTAGACTCCCTTTTTTAACAGTGTTAGCTCGGTGGCAGCGATGCCTCTTCCAAAGGTTACTAACACATGCCAACCTCTCCTTACCCCAAGTTCGATTATGTTCAGAGGTGCGTGGTCCATATTTTTACATTTTGCATGTAGTGAGATTTAAACGGGGACCTACCTAAGACTCTAGGAGGAAAGCTCTAAGACAAAACCCTCTGAATAGCTGGGCTATACCATGCTGGCCCACCTATAGCTTCACAATTAGTTATAACATGTTTAAATTATGTTATGTGGTTGTTTTGTTTAAAAATTGTGGTTTGACACCCAAATAACTAAACACAATGTGTTATGTGTTATGTTTAGAGCTGGGTTTATTATCACAAACAACGATTATTTCCTTTTAGGTAAATATGTTATTTATCTTTAACTATGTGAATTATGTCGGATTATTGTACTCGTAACTTATGGAAGATGTCTTTGTGTTGTGTACAAGTACAATTTCTTCTTCATACGTTATATTATTATGTTGTTGGTCCTTTATTCTGTATGTAGTATTGATTGTATTTAGTTACACGAGTGGTTTTTTAACATACGCCTTGGTATAATATTTTACTACTATTGTCACGTATTTACAAACGTAAATTATATTAGAAGAGTTAAAAGATGTGATGAAACACTGGTTAACACTGGTGGTTAACTAGCTGGATTGTCTCTTATGTGGGTTCAATCTCCTTTTCTACTCGTCGATGACCAAGGTCCTGCAAAACAGCAATACCGTTAGCTCGTTAAGAGGGGAATATGGGGGTTTCCCTCTTAACCGGGCTCCGGCGTGAGAATAAGTACTGCTCTTAGGAAGAAAAACAGTGTGTGTTGTGAGTGAGAGTGAAGAGAATAGAATAGAATAACCTGAATGATGAAGGGTCCTATTTATAGCCGGAGGGTGAAGGAGGGAGGAGCAACCTTGCCAGCTGCTATTGGGCGCCAGCTATCCGATCAAGGGGAATATCCTCTTATTCCCCTCTGCTATGGTCAGGATGGTGGTACACGTGGCGCGCCAATATTCGTCCATGCTGGAGAAATCGTGCAGCTTCTGTCGGTCTGCCCCCGGATCCGTTGCAGGTCTACATAGCGCTCGATTACTGGAGACACGTGTCGTCCTTTCTGTCGGAAGGAGCATCTTTGGTGCCACCTTGACGTCTTCCAGAAGCTTCTAGAAACTTCTGGATTTATTTGCTGATGTAGGCGCCATGTTGGACGGAAAAAGTGGTGTGGTCCTTGCCATGTAGATATTGAATTGGGATCATACATCTTCAAGTCCCCCCAGTCCAGTGTGCCTTCTAGTTGAGTTGATCGTCTAGGAGGGATTCTGGACTTATAAGGGTAGTGGTTTTTTGCCTTTTTAAAACGCATGTTGGTTATCTTGCGAAATTGAGCCAAAAGGACGTGCTGCGCATGGTGGCAACCTTGCAAAGTTGAGCCAAAAGGACGCGCGATGCATGATGGCAACCTTGCAAAGTTGATCCAAAAGGACGCGCGACGCATGGTGGCAACCTTGCAAAGTTGAGCCAAAAGGACGCGCGGCGCATGGCGTATGATGGTAACCTTACAAGGTTGAGCCAAGTGGACGCATGGCGCATGGCGTATGATGGTAACCTTATAAAGCCGAGCCAGGTGGACGCATGGCGCTTGGCGTATGATGGTAACCTTACAAGGTTAAGCAAAGTGGACGCATGGCGTATGATGGTAACCTTATAAAGTTGAGCCAAGTGGACGCATTCCCTTCTTGGTGAAGACAACTGACATGACCGTCTAATGTCCCTATCTTTTCGGAGGTGAACAATCGCTTTTGCAGGTGTGTCAGTTACTTTTCGCCAGGGTGTCAGCCGTGTGCCGCCCACGTTCCCCAAAAATAAGGCGACGGTTTCTCTTCCCTCTGACGTGTCCATTCCCCATTGATCGACGGTCTGTCTTCCTGACGGTCCACTACCCATCGCATTTAATGCGATGGGTATAAATAGATGGCGGTTCCTTCCTTTTCCCTCACTTTCGAAATTCAAACTCCATTTTTCTCTCATATTCTTCTCTATCTCTCTTCTTTCTCCGTCTATTTTCTTTTGTAATCATGTCCACCGGAGTAAATCCTTCTACTAAGAAGAGGAAATACAGACCTAGGAATCCTCCTGGTCCTGATAGGGCGGCGATAAACTGGAAAGAAGAGGAGTTCCAGAATCTTGTTAGGGATATGGGTTTTCGATCGGAGTGGGGTGCCCAATTTCCGACTCCGCATTCGACTGCATTGGATGCTCCTCCTGGGTATATAACCCTGTATGCCGCGTTCTTTCATGAGGGTAACTTCCGTCTTCCCATGACGAAGTTCACTGGAGAGGTTCTATCCAACTACGGGCTTCATATTTCACAAATAAACGCTTTGGGATTGCCCCGGATTACTCATTTTGAGTTTATATGCAGAGCCAACCGTATCGAACCGACTTTCGAAATGTTTGCCGTTTTCTACTTCGTGAGTTATACTGGTGGCTTCTACTCCTTCAACTCCCGTACTAGTCGCGTTAGTCCTTGTAGTGCTAACCCACCGAAAAGTCTGCACGATTGGAAGCAGAAGTTCTTATATATTCATCGCAGGGTCATCCTCATCGATATGCATTATCGCGACGAGAGTGAAGGGGTTCCTCGCGTCAATGTGTCTGTGGATTTTGTTGATCAAGAATGGTATAAGGTGCTGACACGGAAGGCTACTTCTATTTCTCAAGTTGAGGAGAGGGCACTTGTGGGGGCTGGTATGAGCATGTTGTGGGCCCCTCAAAACCCTAGGGGTATCCCTGTTTACGGTTATCAAGGGAAAGGTATTAGAGTTGCTAATTTATGTTTCTGTTTTTCTCTGATTTCGTTATGCTCTCCCTCATGTTGTTGTGTTTTGCAGTTGGGTATAGTTTGTTGAAGGTCCTCGATCCGAAGGCTGCTGGTGCCATGGTTGAAGCGATACTACCCGAGGGGAAGCCTGTATGGTTGGATCAAATACGGGACCGATTCTTGCACCCTACTAGTGACAGTTTTGCTGCTTATGCCAATGTTATCCTAGGTGAAGATGATGGGGATGATCTTGATGATGCTACTGACCCAACTCGAGAGGAGGTTATTGTCCTTTCGAGTGAGGGTTCTATAGATCGCGTGAAGGTCTAATTCCTCGTTCCCCGCGTGCAGGTCCGACGCAGGGGGCTGTGAACGAGCCTGTCAATGAGCCTTCCGGCGACGACGTTGATGTTCCTTCTGATGCTGCTGAACAACTTGAAGCCAAGAAAAAGAAGAAGGTTGATAGGTCCGAGAAGAAGAAGAAGGTCGAGGAACATGTGGGTAAGGCAACTCGTAAGCAACCTTCTAACTTCTCTCTCCTGGACTATGTTATTGTTTCTGATACGCTCTCTGGTTTAGATGCAGGCGATAAGCGTGTTGAGCGTGATCCTGACGATGATGCTACCTTAACGGAGATCATGAAGAAGAAGAAAGTTCTTGAGGACAAGAAGAAAGAACTTGATGAGCAGGTTGTCGCTGCACTTGCTGCGAAAAAATTTAAACTTCAAAACAAGACCCCCCTGTACCTTCAGAGTCGGAGGTTGAATTGAGGGTTTTTAGTGCAAAACGCGGTAACCTTCTTGAGAAGATATACGCCGCTTCTGGTTCTCAAGGTACAAAGTTTTTCGTTTGCCGCTTGTTTTTTTATCTTTCTTTCTTGTTTTTGACTATCGTGGTTGCTTTGTAACAGGAGTTAAATCTGGTAAGGCTCCTCACAAGGTTGATATTTCAAAAATTACTCCTCCTGCCTCTCCCCCTTCTAGAACTTTCGACCTGTCCCGTCCCCATGATGATCTGGGCGAGAAGAAGAAAAAAGATGATGTGGAAGTTGAACAAGTTGGAGAAGGTGGTGCTGCAGGTGCTTGTGGTGATGCGGGTGGTGGTGGTGATGCAGGTGGTGCCGGTGGTGATGGTCGTGGTGAAGGTGTTGACACCGAGGCGGAATCAAATGAGGCTACCCCTCGCCATACCATCTATACCAAGGTTGTCCGGGGTTCTGGCCAGGGTGGTGCTTCTGGGACTCACAATAGTCCAGAGTATGAACATGTTCAGGGTGGGTCCTGGGATACCCATAATCCTGCATGTGCTGACTCCCGCATGCCCCCCGATGGAACTTGACCCAAGGTTCTCGGATGACCGAGCTCGCTAACTGCCGTGAGTTCTTTTCTCTGTCCCGCCCCCCTGCTGAGAGATTATTTCAAAAAAGACGCAATCGGTTGGATCTCTTGGACGATCATATCCATGCTGGGGTCAACTTTTTCGCCACTTCCCAAGAGATCGCCCGGGAGTGGCAGCTGATGGGGGAGGATACTCTGGAATTTGAAAACGCGATGAAGGCGTTCGCTGAAGAGAGAGAAAAATTTAATGCTGAGAAGAACGGTTTGGCATGGAGGGTTGCTGATGCGGAAGAGAAACTTGCCAAGGAAAAGTAGTTGAACGTTTACAAGCAGAAGGATTGGGAAGTTGCTTGCAAACGAACAAACAAGGAGCTACAAACTCAGCGCGATGCCATTGTTCGGTTTTCAGGAGAGAAGCGTAAGATCAGTGATGAAGCTGAGCAAGAGCGCGCTGCGCACCAGAAAAGGGAACAGGAATACATCCAACGCATAGCCAAGTTGGAGAAGTTTGCTGAGGAGAAAGTTGCTGAGGTCAAAGCCTCTGAAATCTTTTCCGAGGAGGTTGCTGCTGACTGTAGGTGGCTACTTGCGCGTGTTGTGCCTCTGGTAATTCTCCTTGTGCTTGTTTGCTTTTGATTGGTCATTGCTGTTACTCTCATGTTTCTATTACTTTCTGCAGATTTCTGAACGTATCGCAGGTTCCGAGGAGCTAGCCAAGTACATGTATGAACTTGGTGAGGCAGCGTATGATCATGGTCGTAAAGATGGTTATGCTGAAGGAAGAGCAGCTGCTGAGGCGAAAGAACCTTTAAAGAGTTTTGAGTTATATAAAACTGATTGTGCTGCTCGTTATGCTGAGAAGCGATAAGAATTCGAATCTCTTGAATTTGCTATCGTCAAGGCTGCTGGGAAGTTATCCCGAAAACCGGAGGGGATCACATTGTTGAAAAGAGCACTTGGTGATGAAGACCCTAAAGGTGGGGATGCAGGGCCTAGTCGCCAAGATTGATGATTTTTCGGCTTGCATGTCGCGTATGGGCTTGATGCCTTGTAATCAGTTGACAATTTCTTGCCTTTGATGTTTGTGAACAATTTACTTTCCGTTGCTCTGTTTGTTAACATTTCGGTACACTTAATATGTTTTATGTTAACTGTGTGTTTTGCTCTTTATTTATTATGAATTTTGTTATCATTACAATATGTGCATGTGTAATTACTTTGATTAGGTATCACGAATGAATGATGGCTGAGACAGGTTATGTTGTGTTAGTTATCCTGGCGTTACACAGTATTGTGTTATGCCTTGGGAAAACTCTACAACGTTTGTTCTGTCGTTAAGCGCATAGTTAGATTCGTGTATACGAAGTGATCGTTTTACAGGTTATTGCGTTGACCCAGCTGTGCTCAGCTTTGGGTGTCTAACAATATTTTCTTTACCGTGTTTACGATGCTTTCGTGTGTATATGGTCATGAAGTGTTATTTGGCGTGATAGGCTTTAGTTGTGTTTTTTACCCGGCTGTGCACTTAGTTGTGACGAGTCTTGGAGGTCTGCAACGTTTCCTATGTCTGAGCCATTGATGTTTTCGTGTATGCCCGAAGTAATATATGCAGTTGTAACAAAAATTCGCATGAGATAAGATAACCAACACTTCTTGGATTAGAGTAAAATGTGTTGGGCGCGTGGCCATTACAAGTATAAATAAAGACTGCGACCGTCTACATATAACATTTTCTTAGTTGCTGAGCATTCCAGGTTCTTGGGACTTCTTTGTTCTCAAGTGTGCGTAGCTTGTATGCTCCCTTCCCAAGGACTTCATCTACAACGTAAGGCCCCTCCCACTTGGGAGCTAATTTTCCCGGTTTCTCGGCGTTGGACGCCTCGTTGTCCCTTAGGACATAGTCTCCGGGATTGAACGTGCAAATTCAGACCTTACTGTTATAGTATTTTTCCAGTTTGGTTTTATATTTCACCTCATTAATTTCCGCCATCTCTCTTCTTTCTTCTAGAAGGTCTAGGTCCAACCTTCTTTCTTCCTCGTTGTTGATCATGTTCATGGAGAGCATTCTTGGAGATGGCAGGCCAATCTCTGCCGGTATCACGGCTTCGGACCCATAGACTAGGCTGAACGGTGTTTCTCCGTTACTTGTCTTTGGCATTGTCCTATGGGCCCATAGTATGCTGGGTAACTCGTCAACCCAACCTCTTTGCTGCGTTCCCAACTGTGCCTTGATACCGTCCACGATACTCTTGTTTACTGCTTCAACCTGGCCGTTTCTTTGCGGGTGCGCAACCGAGTAAAAGGTGTGCTCTATATGCAGCTCCTTGAACCAATTTTGGAGGTCTTCTGCAGCAAAATTTGTTCCGTTATCGGTGATGATTCTCAGAGGCAGCCCGAATCGACAAATTATTTGTTCCCAGATGAACCTTCGCACTACGGTAGATGTGGTTGATGCCAGCGCCTTTGCTTCCACCCATTTTGTGAAATAGTCTACCGCGACTATGATGAATTTAACTACTCCCAGGGCTTCTGGAAAAGGACCAACCATATCTATCCCCCATTGTTGGAATGGCCATGTCGTTGTTACGGGGACAAGTTCATTCTTTGGGCGCATCATTTTCGGAGCGTGTCTCTGACAACCGCTACATCTCCTCAAAACCTTGACTGCATCTAGATGCATCCTGGGCCAGTAATACCTGGCGTTCATTACCTTCGCTACTACCATTCTTAGGCCGGCATGAATGCCGCAGATGCCCTCATGTACTTCGCGGATTAGATAATTCGCATCTTCTGGATCAACACATCTCAATAGTGGCCCGAGGTACGATTTCCGGTACAGAATTCCGTCAGCCATCTGGTAATGCTCGGACTTGTATTGTATTTTCCTTGCTTCAGCTTTGTTTTCAGGTAGTATTCCAGACTGGAGATACATAATGATCGGCATCATCCAAGATGTTGCTCCCAGTTGGATAACATTCACTTGTCTTAGCGGTACCGATGGATTGCTTAGAACTTCAATGCGCACGTCCTTGGCCAGGTGCTGGAAGCTGGTGGACGCGAGCTTACTCAGTGCATCTGCTGGTTTATTCTCGCTCCTGTTAATGTGATGCACCTTGTAGGAGCTGAAGTTCTGTAGCAATGTTTTTGCTTTGTCCAGGTATAACGCCATCACATCTCCTTTGGCATCATACTTGCCATGGATCTGTCCCGCAACAAGCATGGAGTCTACATGCGCCTCTATTTGTTTGACTCCCATCTTGATTGCTAGTCTCAGACCGGCAAGGAAAGCTTCATATTCGGCTTCATTATTTGTGCTCTTGAAGTCTAATCGGATGGCGTACGTAAAATCATGTTTTTCCGGACTTACCAATCTAAGTCCTGCGCCTACGCCATCTTCGTTAGACGCGCCATCTGTATATAGTAGCCATGGTTCTTTTGAATGTTACCTTTCAGGCTTTTCCATTGCCTTGCACTCCTTGTCTTTGTCATCTGGCACTTCTGTCATAAAGTCAGCCAATACTTGACCCTTGATTGCTAGCCTTGGCCTAAAAACCACATTATGGCCTCCCAATTCTATGGCCCATTTTGTCAATCTTCCTGATATTTCGGGTCTTGCGAGGATGTTGCTGATATTGTAATTCGTTAAGACATGAATGACGTGGTTAGCAAAGTACCTGCGGAGTCGTCTGGACGCGTGAATCAATGCGAGGACCAGTTTTTCCATTATGGCTAATCTTGTTTATGGGCCGTTCAAGGTGCGGGATACATAATAAACTGGTGTTTGTACGCCTTGTCGTTCTACCAGTAGAACTGCTCCTACCGCTTTCTCTGATGCTGACAGGTACATCACTAGGGGTTCCCCTTTCATAGGTGCTGTCAGTGTTGGTAATCGTATGAGACAATCCTTCATTTCTCGGAATGCATGGTCGGCTTCTGGGGTCCACTGAAACTGACTCTTCTTTACGCAGTTGCGGAGTGTTTTTATAAATGGGAAAGATTTTGCTGCGTGATTGGCGAGGAAACGGTTGAGGGCTGCTAACCGTCCGGCCAACTTTTGCATTTCCTTTATCGTTGCCGGTGAAGGCATCCGTTCTATCGTTTGCACCTTTTCAGGGTTGACTTTAAACCCATCTTTTGTAACAATGAAACCCAGGAACTTTCCTTCTTCCATACCAAAGGAACACTTCGCTGAATTTAGCTTGATATTCACTCCGCGCAATGTATCGAACGTTTTTTGAATGTTTGCTAGCATCATACTTTCTTCTTTGCTCATGATGACCGGGTCATCCATGTATACTTCAATGTATTTGCCGATCGCATCGCTGAATGTTTCGTTCATCAGTCTCTGATAAGTTGCGCCCACATTCTTTAAGCCAAAGGGCATTTTTGTATAGCAGTACAACCCTGTTGGTGTTCGAAATGCGGTTTTGTCTTCGTCTTGGATAGCCATCTGCACCTGATGGTATCCCTTGTAACAGTCGAGGAAACATTTCCATCTGAACGACGCCAGTGAATCGATCTTCTTGTCAATATCTGGTAAAGCGTAGCAGTCGCGCGGACATGCTTTGTTCAAATCTTTATAATCCACACACATTCTCCAATTACCGTTTCCTTTTTGGACCATCACTGGGCTGGCCACCCAGGTTTGATAACGGACTTTTCTGATGATACCAGCATTTAATAACTTTGTGACTTGTTCTTGCATAGCATCGTGCTTTATGTGTCCCAGATGACGCTTTGTATGTACCACAGGTTTGGCATTTTCCGAAACATTCAGTCTGTGTTCTGCTATGTGCCGTGGAACACCAACCATGTCAGCCGGTGTCCAGGCGAACACGTCCGTGTTTTCAAATAGCAACTCTTTTAGCGATGCGCGCGTGAGATCTGACATTGCTGGACCCAGAGTGACAGTTTGTTCTGGGTATTTGCTGTTCAGTACCCATTTTTCAGCTTCTGCGCGTGATGCGGATTTGCTTGCTTTTGCTGGCCTAATTTCGTCAGTTGGGAGGACTTCTTTGCTTGCGTAAATTATTGCTATCCCTATCTCTGTTGGGAACTCAACGGCTGAATGAGGTCCTGAGCAGATCATACTAAAATCTCCTTGGGACTCTCTTCCCAGGAGGATATCATGTCTTGAGTTTTCTGGCAACACCATGAATATAACTTCTTCTGTTCTTGAGTTCCTTCCATCCGAAAGCAGCACTGGAAACGATATCTGGCCAAGAGGAAAAACGGCTTCGTTGCAGAAACCAGTTAATGGGTAATCTACTGGTTCTAAGCGCGCTTTGTCTTCCTGGTCGAATTGATTGAAGCACTGCTCATAGATGATATCTGCAGTGCTTCCTGGATCAATGAAAATGTAGTCAGTCTGGTAATGACCGATCACGCCGGAAATGACTATAGGTCTTCTCTCTCTTGGGCCCCCTCGCACCACGGGGAAAACAACTTGTTTTTCACGCCAAGAGTCATCTTGTGTGCGCTTGTTATAATTCTTTCGCGGTCTCCGTGGACCCCCTTGAACCATGTGAGTTTCTAACTTTCGGATATTTTTGTTGTTCGGGCCTTCTTCCCTTCTTTGAAGTTGGCGATTATCACGCTTTCCCCCTTTTATAGATGGGTGAGCCTTCCATCTCTCAGAGCTCTTTCTATCTCTTGCTTCAGGCTAAAGCAATCGTCGGTCAGGTGACCTGTATCTTTGTGGAATTCACTGAAAAGATTTGGGTCTTGACCCCTTTTGTTTCGCATCTGTAAAGGGGGTTTGAACTGGTGGTTCTCTGTTGACAAGACCTCGGAAGGGGTCTTTGTCAGGGGTGTCCACTGCTTTTCCCTGTTTTCTCTCTTAACCTCTTTGTGATGACTGATCTGGTTGATTGTATTGCACGCATCTTCTCTTGTCGGGCTTCTTTCTTTGTAGCCAGATGTTTTCCATGATTGGCCTTTGTCGTTTTTGTTGCGCCGATCATTTTGGTTGTAATTGTATTGACGGCTGTCATCGCCGGTCAATTGTTTGTTCGGTGCGCGCAATCGTCTTTGCTGCTTCGATGAAGGTGTCCCAATCTTTGGGGCCTCAATCTCTTCCTTTCAATCGTTTGATCAGGTCATCACACTTTACTGCCCTCATGAAGTGTGCGAGCATCATCTTCTCGCCCACATCTCCGATTTCCAGACATTCCTTGTTATATCTGGTGATGAAATCTTCTACGCTTTCGTGATCTTTCCTCCATATATTCAAGCAATCAGCTGGATCTCTAGTATGCATGCGCTGTTGGGAGAAGTGCGCGAGGAACTTGTCTCGAAAATCGATCCATGATTTAATTCTTCCTGCTGGCAGGCTGTCAAACCAGACGCGAGCCGTGCCGACAAAGGTTTGTGCGAAAAGATAACACCAAGTTGGTAAGTTCCAACCACCTGTTAACCCTGCGCCATTGAAGACTTGGAGGTGGTCGTCAGGATCTGTTAAGCCATTATATTTGCCTACATTGTGTGGCAGTTTTGTCTTATCGATATTGGCTGTTGCAATCTCTCTGATGAACTTGGAGTTTTCAGCTATGCCATCTGGGCGATAACTCAACGAGTAATCATGTTCTGCCTTTGGGTTGTACCCCACGCGCTTGTGGGGTTTGAACGCCTCGTGTTCAGGTGGTAATCTGCTGAACACCGTGCTTTCTTTCTTGTAAATCGGGTCATCTTCTTTCTTGTAAGTCAAGTAATCATTTTTGTTTTTTTTTTCATATTTAACTCTTAGTTTGTTTTAATTTTATGTTTAAAATTTTCATTCACTATTTGTTTAGTGCAACACAGTAAGTGTTTTTAATCTACCTAAGCTGTTTTGAATATATTAATTGTTCTATTTATATAATATCAATTTGTAACATGTTTGTGATATATGGTCATGTACATAATGCTTTAACACTTTGTTGTGTTGTTGCACAGTGTATTTAATTGACACTTAGTCATCCACATGATACATATGGTAGTTGTAAGATTGGTTTTGAGAGTTTTTTTTTTTTTTTTTGGTAAATTGGATTTAACTAATCCCAGCTTTCTCAATTTGGCCAATAATAATCTCAACTCTGTTATTGGCCGATAATAATCCGAACCGGTCCACTTTTGGCCGATAATAGTCTGCGTTAAACATAGCTTAACGGAGTTAAGTTTTTTTTTCCGAATTACAAAATGATGTTTTAGGGCTTTTGATTAGAACGAGGATACGAGTTGATTGATGTAAAATTTACCACGAAATACTGCCCCAAACGACGAAAAAGTGCTTCAATTCAGGTGTTTAAACTTCCAATTAACAAAAATCAAGCTGTTTGAAGCATCGTTTCGAGGTAACTTTTACATAAATCGACTCGTATGCTCGTTCTGATCAAAATCCATACAACATCAGTTTGTAATTCGAAAAAAGCTTAACTCCGTTAAGCTATTTTTAACGGCGGACTATTATCGGCCAAAAGTGGACCGGTTCGGATTATTATCGGCCAATAACTGAGTTGGAACAATTATCGGCCAAATTGAGAAAGCTGAGATTATTTAAATTCAATTTACCTTTTTTTAAATGGATTTTTCCTTTCTAAGCCTAAATTTTGAGATGAGATATGGAAAGCTTTAAATCTTTAATGAAGAATGCTCATTCTATTTATTATAGACTTTCTTTTGAGGAGACTTTTTGAAAAATGGAAAAAGTAAATATTTGAATTTTTCTATCTAACATGACTTTTCATCCTGGCGATGCATTATTACTTTCTATTTGAGCTTCCCCTTTGGCCTTAGTATATTTTTGCACAATGTAAATCATTTTATTTAATTGTTAATCAAATAAATATTAATGTTTGCCGACAAATGAACTTTTAATATGAGTTTTATAAATAAAATTCAGCTTTAGAGTTAATTGCCAAAATCGCCCCTGAGGTTTGGGCACATTTGCCATTTTCGTCCAAAATGAAGGTTTTGTACCATTTTGCCCCCAACGTTTGTAACTTTTTGCCATTTTCATCCAAATACCTAACTAAGTTAATTTATACCATATTATGGGTATTTTTGAAATTTCTCATTAATAAGGGGGTAATTTGTAAATAAGTTTACCATATATATATCTGTCTTTTATCCCTTACATTCATCATTAAACACCCATTTACACTTACACAGGGGAGAAAAAGTATATACCTAAAAAATTTTATACGAAAACTACATACCGGATACTACTGAGCGAAAAGTGCCGCCCCCGCCCCTTTCTATCATGTGCCCCTGAACCTACCCCACCCCTAAACGACTTATGTTTTTCATTCCCAGTATTTTTTTTTCAAAGCTACATGTCCATCAAAAGCACATAAGCCTGTATTTTGTCGATAGGAGAATTTTCAGTTGGGATTTTTAGCCATTTTAAGTCGGTTTAATCGATATGAAATTCATTTGAAAGTTAGGTGGACAATTTTAACTTTGTAATAGTTGAGTAAGTTAACAAGTTATTTTATATATTTTTTTTGATACACCTAACATATTTTATTGATGAAATGTAAAATGATATGTAACTTGACGTTGAAGTCACTAAAGAATAGAGGTTGATGACCTGATGTATCGCAATATACCTCAATCCATTCTATGAAAAGACATATATTTTTGAATTATGTAACCACAAGACGCAGTTTGAGTATATAAAATTGTTTACAAATTGTTTACAAACACCCATATGAATGTAAGGGATAAAAGACAGATATATATATGGTAAACTTATTTACAAATTACCCCCTTATTAATGAGAAATTTAAAAAATACCCATAATATGGTATAAATTAACTTGGTTAGGTATTTGGATGAAAATGGCAAAAAGTTACAAACATTGGAGGCAAAATGGTACAAAACCTTCATTTTGGACGAAAATGGCAAATGTGCCCAAACCTCAGGGGCGATTTTGGCAATTAACTCTTCAGCTTTATTATTATTTTGAAACATTAGAAAAATCTTTACTTTTTTTTGAACGGCCAACAAACTCAATCCCGAGCACTCTCGGGGCACCCACTGGACAAACGGAGTACTCCGAGAGTAACCCGAGTCCATCACCAATTCCGGGGAAAACCCGGTAACCCACCCGCCCGTAGGCACGACGGTGAAATTACCGGTAAAATCCGTTTGTCTCAAGGATCCAACCCAGGTTTCCCTGGGTCTCCTATCACTGCCCACCAGTGCCTCACTCTGCACCAAGTGGGAGTCGAACCTGCATATCTCAAGAGAAATGCAAGTCCTCCACCACTTGATCTAGAGATCATTGGGCTTTACTTTTAGAAATTTGGGTAATGATTTAAGGAGATACTTTTAAGGCCCTTTAGAACACTTCACTTTTGTTTTGTTTTTTTAAATTCAAAACACATATTATGGTTTTACTGTAATGTTAATTTAGATTTATGTATTAAGACATTTGTAAAACATTTATAAAAGGTTGAGTCACATTTAGACTTTAGTTGATCCATTGTCACTTTGTTTATTTTTCTTTTTTCTTTCTATAAATAAACAAAGTAATAAATTTGATTACAGTACTATAAAAAATTAATAATGCATTCTAGCAAATATTAGCTTGTAAAAGTTTAATACACTTGGCCCATTGGCATCTATCAGCAGACTCGTTTTTATATAATAGAATGAAATAGCCACTTTTATGTGTAGGCATAATCCAAGAATCGTTATAATCTATATTTCGTAAATGCAACTACTTACTTATAATTAAGGTTGGATAACTCCCTAGTAGCTAGTCGGCCGGTAAGGTGGGGACTAGCAACTACCCGGGATTAATCAGATCAGGTTTTTATATGTAATATTCAGTTTGAGTAAACTTCCGTTTTGCTACCTTTGGTTTGGTCGTTCTAACGGTTTTGCCCCAATCATTTAAAACGACCATTTTCCTCTAATAGTTTACTATGTTTTTCTCATTTTGCTCCCCGCCTCTAACACCATCCAAAATATTTGTTAACTGAAAAGGTATTTTGGTAACTTCCCAAATAAAAGTAAGGATATTTTGGTAATTTTACCTATAAAGATATTTTTAATTTATATATAATATATGCATACAATATATACCACAACACATACATACATACATACATACATACATACATACATACATAGATACATACATACATACTACACTCTCTCATCTCTCACCCTCAACCATCAATATATAATATATGCCACCACCATCTGCCGCCGTCACCACCACCACCACCCGCCGCTGTCACAACTCTCTCTCTCGCTCAACCTCTCTCTACATCTGCCACCACCACTCTCTCTCTCTCACTGTTTTTCTCTATCGCTACACTTGCCACCACCACCAACACTCTCTGGATAAACTCTACAGCAGTCGGAGGTTTCTGGTCGCCGGAGGTTTCAGATCTGGCCGCTAACAGTTTTCTCTAATCTAGGGTTTACTCAAATCTGATTTCGTGTTATCAAATTTTGGCTGGGTTTCGTTGAGCTCCAATTTAGTGGGTAGGTTTTGCTCAGATCTAATGAAGATGATGCTAATGGCGGTTGTGATTTAAAGAGAGAGAGAGAGAGATTAACTGTGTGGGTGTTAAAAGGATGGTTGGTGTTTGAAGAAACACCAAACTAATCTGGTGATTTGTGGTTTGTGGCTCGACAAATAAGGTTAATCTTCTTTATCTCGTCCAAGTTGTGATGCGATGATCTTGCAAAACACTAAACACACCGTTAAACTCGTTACGAGGAGGGGAATAGGGGGCTCTCCTCGTAACCACCCTCTGGCATGAGAATAAATATATGCTTTGAGGATATAAGTGTGTTATTAAGAGTGAGAAAGCAAGAAAGCAGAATCCTTAAACCTAGAGGTGAAAGTCACTATTTATAGCCAGGTTGGTATAGAAGGAGATGGATTGATTGGCCTTGGACCTGTAGTCGATAACAAGGAATATCCGTTTTGTCCCCTCTGCCACGACCGTTGGTGCTTCTAGGCGAGATGGAAGCTGGTGCACGCTGAATGGATCCACGTGGCCTGACCGTTGTCGTTGTTGTTTCGTCTGTCATCAGCGTCCAAGTGGAGATCGTGGAGCAGATGTCGGCGCACGCAGATTGGTGCCACGTATGCGTCCTTGTGTACCTTCTTGTCTCCTGTACGATTGTTAGTCATGGAGCATGATCGGATACAGCTTGTTGGACGCTCATTGGTCCACTGCTCTGCCACCTGTACCTTTCGTACTTGTCCTTGGATTACCTGCGCTTCTGTCCTCCGCGCGACCACCAGGGGTATCCCGTGTAGCCGGTGCAGGATCCAGGAAGTGCGGGTTTTCATCTAAGAAGCCAAGTGTGAAATCTAGTCTTGTTTTTATCCCGAACCCGCGTGCGACCTAGGTTACACCTGATTGGCAGGCGCGAGGTGGAAAAAGATACCAAATTAGTCTGCTAAGAGCTCGCGCGCGACCTGATTAGTCGGTGCAGAATTTGAGACCATACCCCTTCAGTGTTGGACGAAGAGTTATGCATACGTAAAAAAACAAAAATGAATCATGAATTTTGAATCTGAATACATTATTTGTATTTTAAATCGTGACATATAGAAAACAAAAATGGATTTTGTTTGAATTAATAATTAATGTATAACAATTTATAAATGGATTTAAAGAATTAATAATGAATAAATAAATCTTTATATCTAAAATTACTGAAATACCCCTATCTTTAATTGAATGATTTAACTGAGTTGAGAGTCGGGGAGCAAATTGGCGACAAAGTGGAAACATTAAGGAGGAAAATGGCCATTTTAAAATGATATGGGCAAAACCGTTAAATAGACCAAACTACAGGGAGTAAAACGGAAGTTTACTCTTGTCACACCCCGATATTTCCACGTATAACAGGTGGGCCCGGTGGG